>CM022779.1:1814333-2084333 GCA_012411365.1 Ameiurus melas
GCTCATGTTTTGGATATACATTCATATTTATTTCTATATCAGCATATATATATATATATATATATATATATCATCATATTGATATCACTACCTTTTACCATGGTTTACAAGATGAGCACCATATTGCATTTTTAACTCTTTAAGGATATACGTGTGTTTTTTTTTGTCTTTTTGAAAAGACATTCTGTCTGTTATGTGTGTCATGATTTTCATGGAAATGGTTTCCGGTGAGCAGGGTTATAGGATTTCCAAGTGCTTACCTATAAATGATACATGCTAACTTCTTATTTGCTCAAAATGATTAACCTTGATAGACAGCAGCCCTATGCTTCTTTTTTCGATTGGTGCTGTCCTTGTGCTATATGGACTACTGAGCATCACCTGTCCCTGAATGAAATTCTAGTATCGTGACAGATAATCACATTATGCTCATTGATTAGTATGTAGTAAACGAATTATCAGCACATGGTAGATTGTATGATATTGATTTTTCCCTGCTTGCATTTTACCATAAAAAAAACCCTCATTATTTAATCACACAGAAACAGTAAAACAAAACAAACAAACAGAAAAAACACCCATAACAGTACATTATTGATGTAATCTTTGTACGGATTGGTTGACTAATGTCCACATGGCCGACACTGTCTCTGTTGATCTACTACTCAGAGTGTTTGAATGCTTCTGAGCAATGAAGAACCCCCAAAAGTGCACATTTAATTCTAATTATCCTCACCAGTAACATTGCTTGTAAAGTGTTAGATTTAACAAATCATTCTTTTTAGCCAAAAACTGAACGTGCCGTTCTTGGTCATTTTCAGCTGAGATATATCGGTAGCATCCCCAATAAACATAGCTAACTGATGTGAACTATATACTTGTATAAAGTTAGCTAAATTGAACCTACAGTGATAAACTCTATCATTAAATTAAAGAACTCCGTTCTCCAGTCGAGAGCATGTGACATGGTGGAAGGGGTCAGGGCATCCAGGGGGTGTCTGTCAATCTTGGAGAGTTTCAAATCACTCCACATTAATACGTTGGTTGGGTTATCTCCAGTGGGTTTTTTTTTGTTTGTTTGTTTGTTTGTTTTGGGGGGGTGGGGGTGTATTTTGGCATATTTATGAGTGCAAAATTGTACAAAAAGTGTGGCGGTGATATATCCTGTAGAGACACATTAAATTGAATTGTTATATCATGCAAACTTTTAAACCAACAGCACCTTTAAACCTCCTACTTGAAGTGTAGGCCAAGTTCATGTTTCCATTCATACTGAATACTGACAGGTAGGTTTTGTACTATCTATGGCAGGCACACACTAAGCACAACAGAAAGGTCGACTTAGAGAAGAGAGGACATCGGAATGAAAGGGTAATATTCATATACTAAATATGTAACATACTGTTATACTGGCTGAACACTGTTATACGGTATAGACTATCCCTAACCCTAGGGAATACGGTGTTCAAATACAGTGTATTTAACCGTTCAGGTAATTCTTTCATTCTTCCATTTGTTGCCTTTATTTGTGTGAGTAAGTCATCATTCTCTGCATAGTCCTAGTTTAATTACTATCAATTCTTTGCGTTTTTTTTAAAAGTACCTTCAGCAGCCTTTGCTCTTGTTCTTGACTGTTGTGTGTACATATTTTATTTGTGTTAGTGTTATGTTTGTTCCCCTCAATGCTTATGCAGTGTTTAATTGCTGAAAGGTGCTTATATATCATTACAGAGCCCTTTACAGACAGCTTGTATGTGTACCGATCTGGTTACATGGTTTGGGGAGACCGCTTACTGGCTCTGCTTAACAGATACTATAAACCCGAGTAAAAATAGTGCCACACAGTGCACTTGGACCGCTGGACACACTGACGTCTCACCATGTTTCAGCATGTACAGTGGGGGGAAAAGTATGTGATCCCCTGCTGATTTTGAACGTTTGCTCACTAACAAAGAAATGATCAGTCTATAATTTTAATGGTATGTTTATTTGAACAGTGAGAGACAGAATAACAACAAGAAAATCCAGAAAAACGCATGTCAAAAATGTTATAAATTTATTTGCATTTTAATGATGGAAATAAGTATTTGACCCCCTCTGCAAAACATGAATTAGTACTTGGTAATGACTTAGTAATTACTTTTAATTTTCAATGAAAAACTCCCCCAAAGCATAATGTTTCCAGCTCCATGTTTGACGGTGGGGATGGTGTTCTTGGGGTCATAGGCAGCATTCCTCCTCCTCCAAACACGGCGAGTTGAGTTGATGCCAAAGAGCTCCATTTTGGTTTCATCTGACCACAACACTTTCATCTAGTTGTCCTCTGGTGGTCAGATGAGACCAAAATGGAGCTATTTGGCATCAACTCATTATGCTTTGGGGGTGTTTTTCTGCTAAGGGGACAGGACAACTTCACCGCATCAAAGGGACGATGGACGGGGCCATGTACCGTCAAATCTTGGGTGAGAACCTCCTTCCCTCAGCCAGGGCATTGAAAATGAAAAGTAATCACTAAGTCATTACCAAGTACTAAGTCATGTTTTGCAGAGGGGTCAAATACTTATTTCCCTCATTAAAATACAAATCAATTTATAACATTTGTGACATGCGTTTTTCTGGATTTTTTTGTTGTTATTCTGTCTCTCACTGTTCAAATAAACCTACCATTAAAATTATAGACTGATCATTTCTTTGTCAGTGGGCAAACATACAAAATCAGCAGGGGATCAAATACTTTTTTCCCTCACTGTAGATAGAAGACTTTTTTGCAGTGAGGAAAGGGAAGGAGGGGAAGGAGTGCAAGTAGTTCTGGGTCACAAAGTAGTTTTTCATTGATTCTCCTGAGTGAAGAAGATATGAGTAACTAAACTTTTATGTGGTTCTCAAGCCGCCTCTCGGGATCTTGCTGTTTCAGCTCAAGACTACGATACTGTAATAGCGTAATTTCTGTTCACGAGAGATTAACAGATTGTAAACGCCCATTATAAACAGGCAGTGACTTATGTAGCCGTGCAGATATTTTGGCAAAGTGGTCTTCCTAGAGGCACTGGGTCTTTCTATGTATAGAGTGAAAGAGTAGACGCAGTACTGTACAAGGTGCTTCACTAAGCATTGGCAGAATAACGAAGTAAACCAGCGCAGCAAAGAATTTAGTTATATTATAGGAGCTCTTTACGGTGTTAAAAGGAATTATACAAAAAAAGAAACATCCAAGCTACTTGCCACCATGAATACCAATGTAGTTACTGATGATGCATACATGATTAATACCAATATCATAATGGTGCAAGATTGGTGAATAACATCAAATAATAATGAAATAATAATAACATGAACTAATAACTGATCGCCAGTTCGATCCTGAGCTGGGGTTAGTGTTTGTGTAGAGGTTTCCTTCAGGTTCACTGGTTTCCTCCTACCTTCCAAAAACAAACAGTATCAAACCAGGGATTCTGGTGACGTGAAGCTACAAAGCTACTTGCTGTCCTACTGAGAAATGCCCTGTGTTAGTCATAACGAACAGGATATACTCAGGATGTAATGAACTCGGCTTACTTAAGACTTATATCCACACCATGCTTGTGTGCACAATTGTTCTGTGTACAGTATTATGCGAGTGCTTTTCATCCACTCGGTTCAGTTTCTTGCATATTTTCTGGTACAAGTTGGCCTACATAAAACCTCAGAATAATCCCCTGAATTAGGCCAGTGTTTCACATTCCACATTCCGTTTGTTAATTTGGATCATGAGAGATGGAAGGCCACTAGAGATTTAGATAAGCAGAGAATGTTTTGTTTCTTGGAGCCAGACGGGTGTTATTGGATTGGGTGTTATAGTCAGTTTGCTACGTGCATTGAGTACTTGGGGGGTAAGAGCAGCTGAGAAAAACAATATTCTGTGGTGGAATGTGCTCCTCATTTGTTACCCCTAACAAATGATGGGATGAGGCCGTATGAGCGAACAAACGTTGTTCTGAAGCACTTGAGGAAAGAAAAGACACTTAGAGAGCTTGCTAAGTGCAATCTCCAAAACAGTGTTGGTTTAACAGCTCTTTTTACACCAGTCAGCCATAACATTAAACCACCTGCCTAATATTATGTAGGTCCCCAATCATGCTGCCAAAACAGCCCTGATCCTTTGAGGCATGGGCTCCACAAGACCTTTGATGGTATGCTGTGGTATCTGGCACCAAAATGTTGGCAGCAGATCCTTAAATTCCTGTAAATTGCAAAGTGGGGCCTCAATGGATCAGCGTTGTTTGTCCAGCACATCCCATAGATGCTCGATCGGATTGAGATCTGGAGATATTAATAATAATAATAATAATAATAATAATAATAATAATCATAATAATCATAATAATGGGTGTTAGCATATGATGATGAATTACCATAGTTTCACAAGTATTATTAAAGTAAATATATATCACACTAGGAAATATATTTTTTCATTTAAATAATATATAGAATGCTATTCACATGTTTTAGTGATGTATGATATATTTATTGCCAATTATTCTCTTGCATATCTGCAGGAATGCTGCAGAACGGAAAAAAGTTTGACTCCTCACGAGACAGAAACAAGCCCTTTAAATTTAAAATCGGCCGACAGGAAGTCATCAAGGGCTGGGAGGAAGGTGTTGCACAGGTAATGTAAAAGATTTGATTGTTCACTCATTACCCTTCTGCTCTAGTAAACGAAGCGATCATATTAAACAAGACCGTGTTCAACATTCTGTACTAATCTCTGATCTCATTCTCAGATGAGCCTAGGCCAGCGGGCGAAAATTACCTGCACTCCAGATATGGCATACGGAGCCACAGGGCACCCTGGGGTCATCCCTCCTAATGCCACACTCATATTCGATGTGGAGCTGCTAAAGCTGGAGTGAATCCGCCTCTAAAGAAGGAAGAAACTCTAACCCTCTGCCCCACCATGGAAATGCTTCCTGTGAATTTAGGGTCTCAAACTACACACTCGGAATATCCTCGTCTTCGATGCCATCTTGTGCTGCATATTGCATATAGTGCTAGCTCATTTTAAACATGTGATACACTACAGCCCTAGTTTGCTCATACGCATTGTCCTATTCGATTTCCTTTGAGCATTACATAGAATTCTTAAATCATCATAACCATAGCATACATAGTATACGAACCACTGACTTACTATATTTGAAGTGGAAGCATGGTGTAATAGAAGTGACCGCTCTGCTTTTCTCTATATTAAGGGGCATTAACAACCACTGTCTGCATTGCCACTTTTGATATAACTATGTCCAGCTAAATGCATACGTTTATGGAACAATAATCATGTTGCTATACTTAGTAATATTTGATATGTATCCCTTTGCTGCAAGTCTCACAGGAGTTCACAAAACCTTGCAAATGTCTGGAACGAACTGAACACTGGAGTGCTTTGGTTTCTTTGAATATTTTGTCAATCAACTCTTAATAAATCGAATAATATTTGGAACTCTTTGCAGCAAGTCTTTGTTTTGCTAAATGATATCTTAAGAGTGTACGTTTTAAGACTTGTACACAAGGCCAACAGTGTTACATTTTGGGTAGTAAGCACAAATGTTTCACTTTCCAGAATATATCCAAAACAGTACTGTACCTAGAAGTACAGTAGGTATGATGGTGGAGTGGTGGGCTGTCTGTGTGGTCTCTGTCCATGTTCTACAAATGTGTTTCTGTCAAGTTCTCCAGTTTCCTCCTACGTCTCGAAATCACGCCAGGACAGTAAACATTAGCGCTCCAAACCATCAAACTGAATCATAAATCACAGCAAAATGGCCAAGGAATATGCTTTAAATGGCAGCGTTCACAATAAAATTATGGTAAAGTGTGCCTGTATGTGTGTGTGTGCGTGTTTGTAAAGGTGTACAGTGATGAAGATCACAGTCAACCACTATCAAATTCGAAACTACAAAACACTAACAAAACACTTTTTCACAAATACAGTTTGAAAGAGTTGGTGTTTATTTTAGTTCTTACAGTTAAAATCCTAATTGACTGGTCACTTGGACTAATATATCCCACACACCATTCTGTGTAAACTCTAGACACTATCACAGGAAAATCACAGGAAATCAGCAGTTTCTGAAATACTCAAACCATCCCATCTGGCGCCATCATCAACGCCCTGATTAAAGTCCCCCCCCCTCCCCTTTCCCTCCCCTCCCCATTCTCATGTTTGATGAGAACATTATAACCTAAAGCTTTTGAACTGTATCTGCATGACTTGATGCATTGTGCTGCTGCCACATGACGATTAGAAAAAGGTGTACAGGTGTTCTTCATAAAGTGGACAGTGAGTGTGTGTATACAGCCCCCTAGTGGCGCTTTGTGACGCTGCGGAACTAACAATAGCGGAACGTTTATTTTTCAGCATCAAAATCTCGGACGTCATTTTATGTTACACTTCCGGGTAAGTCTCGCTGGTACTCGTTTCTTGTTGGATTTTAAGGGATATCCCTTTGGGGAGTTGTTGTGGGACGTTTCTGATTGGTCTGGTACGAGTTGTTGTTGAATGTGATTGGCTGGGCAGCTTGGCTTCTGTCTGGGTCTGTCTGTCTGTCTGCTCGGAAGCTAACAGACGCGCACAAGGTCAGATCACATCATTCTTATATCTGCTTTCTTAACACTTTCAGCAGTCTGTCTTCTGTTAAACACTCCGAGGTATATATTGGAGAAAACAGTGTCGTGAATAGTGAGTGTAGCGCCGACCTGGATCACATGACACATACACAGATCAGCCATAACATTAAAACCACCTGAGTAATACTGTGCAGGTCCACCTTTGTGCTGCCAAAACAACACTGGTCCATCAAGTCATGGACTCCACAAGACAGGTGTGCTGTGGGATCTGGTACCAAGACGTTAAAAACTGGCAGTTGCGATGTGGAGCCTCCATGGATTAGCTTGATTAGTCCAGAACATCCTACAGACGATGAGATCAGATTGAGATCTGGGGAATTTGGGCGCCAACTCTTATGTCATGTTCCTCAAACCGTTCCTGAACAATTCGTCCAGTGTGGCAGGCCACTGACATGATGGAATACGGTTGCCATGAAGGACTGTAGAGTACTGGGTCTGCCACCATGTTTAGGTAAAGAGGTATGTGTTAACGTTAACATTCACGTGAACCCCAGAGCATCACACTGCCTCCGCCGGCTTGGCTTCTTCACATAGTGCATCCTAGTGCTATCTGTTCCTCGGGTGAGTGACGTAGATGCACTTGGTCATCCAGATGATGTAAAAGAAATCGTGATCCATCAGAGCAGGTCACCTTCTTCCGTTGCTCCCTGGTCCAGCTCTGATGCTCACATGCTCATTGTAGGTGCTTTCCATAGTGGACAGGGGTCAGCATGGGCACTCTGACCGGTCTGAAGCTCCTCAGCTCAAGCTGTGATGCACTGTGTGTACTGACAACAGTGTGTCTATCGCAGCCAGCATGAACTTTTACAGCAGTTTGTGCTACACTAGCTCTTCTGTGGGATCGGACCTTCGCTCTCCACGTGCTTCAGTGAACCATGACCCTGTTACCGGTTCACCGGTTGTCCTTCCTTGGACCTCTTTTGGCACTGCATACGCAAGATCTGCTGTTTTGGAGATGCTCTGACCCAGTCGTCTATCCTTCACAATTTAGACCTTGTCAAAGTCACTCGGATCCTTACACTTGCCCATTTTTCCTGCTTCCAACACGTCGACTTTGAGAACTGACTGTTCGCTTGCTGTCTAATAACTATATCCCAGCCCTTGACAGGTGCCGCTGTAACGGGATAATCCGTGTTATTCACGTCACCTGTCAGTGGTTTTAATGTTATGGTTGATTGGTGTAGTTACACTCTGTAACTTAGCCAGCTATTATTTATGACCTATTTTTAGTAAAATTGTCATTGACTTCCACTGAAGCTGACCGCTGATAGGTTTAATCATAGAACCAATGCTGTGTGTTTTGTTGTTTATATGATTCGGTTCTGGCAAAAATAAAATTCTTTCCCGTTTGTGAACTCGCATTCGCCTGCAGTTTGAATTTTGCAAGCTGTATCTTGTTGCGCACATCTGGCTGGACACTCTATTCATGAATCAGACAGATGTGCTACAGTCAGTAATTGCATGCTTGCGATGTGCACCTCTGCGGCAGGTGACAAAGATTTTTTTTTTAATTGGTATAAGGACAGCTTGCAGTGACGAGCACTATGGGTCTTGTAGTTTGCTGATCCCGAAACAGAAATGTAGACACACTACGAAACATTTCAGCTCTGTCCATGCTCCGTGCTCAGCGTTTCACAAGACATTATACGATATCGGCGTCTTAGCTAGCTCACTTGTCCTGATGGTGAGTTTATTAGGATAAACCTCTTTACTTGTGTGGTTTATCGTGTCCAACTTTCATTCTCAAGTCTCGGTGCTAACCTGTCGGTCTTAATGTAGATATTTAACGCACATTTGAACACTTTGGCTTTCATTTTCAGGTGTGTCATGAGTGACTAATCCGGCGAACACGGGTACGGCATGTTGACCGCAGGAAAAGCCTGCGCCTCTCTGGCGGCTAAGCGGCTGCTGGCTGTGTCCGGTTCTGCGCCCGTAGTGCTGGTCCTGCCGTGCCGCTCCAGACTCTTTCACACATCCAGATCATGCCAAGGTGATGTGGAGCTTCACGAGGCTTGGGCCACTCTGGCTAAGAAACAGCTTAAAGGGAAAAACCCCGAAGATTTGATCTGGCACACTCCGGAGGGCATCTCCATCAAACCCGTGTACACTCAAGCTGACACGGCGGCGGTTAGCGATGAGCTGCCTGGGGTATTCCCCTACTCCAGAGGGCCCTACCCTACCATGTACACCTACAGACCCTGGACCATTAGACAGTACGCTGGCTTCAGCACGGTGGAGGAGAGCAACAAGTTTTACAGGGACAATATCAAAGGTAAATTTTCCTTCCCCAACAAACCTCTGTGCGCTTTCATGTGGTCAGATTTGCTCACCTATTTAAACGCTCGTCTCACACACCAGATTTCCAGCCCTCACTCAAGACTCGGGGACTTTTTTGTCCGTATATAGAGCCACAAATCGCCTTCTTGAAATGGGAAAGCCATTTCTCTGACTTTGCAAGCAAACAGCCGCAGACTTTTCTTGTAGCAAACACTCAAGGACATCTCCTTTACCCACTAATGGTTCAGTCAGACCTGTGGAATCATTTTTAAAGATGCGATGAATTGAAATGTCCACGGTGTCACTGCAATCAATAGTTTGTTCCCCTGTCTGAAACCAGTGCACAGAAGTGTGTACGGCCAAACCGACCAGATGGGGGAAACTTGTGTCCAGCTAAATATACACTAAGTAGCTAAAAGGAAGCTTCTTAATAGTGCACATACAACATTGATCAAATATTAACAAACTACAGCAATCAACATTTAAAGTCTAGTTTTTATCCTCACAGGGAACCGTTAGTGTTAGTCCATGGGTCTTCAGTTCAGTTCGGTTACATTTTTATTTTATTTGCATAACACTTTTAACAATGGACGTTGTCACAAAGCAGAAATATGTAAATTCCGCATATAAACTGTCAAAATTTACGAATGTATCCCTTATGAGCAAGCCAGGTGAGAGGAAAAACTCCCCGAGACGATATGAGGAAGAAACCTTGAGAGGAACCTGACGTCATATTCATCTGGGTGACACCGGATTGTGCGATTTCCTTTCTGTAACTGTGTGCTATGTAGTCAAAAAGGAAATTCCTTCTAGTTTTAACATGAGGTCTATTACGTTGGTCTGTAACTGTTCACTCATGGAGACTTGAGTGCACAGCTGTTCGTCACAGCTGCAGTCCTAAAGCTATCATAGAGTCTTATAAAAGGGTTGTATATGGCCTTATGGTGAGTTTACTTGACTATTACATGACTATTAAGCCAGTCTTTAATCTGGCGATTGAATCTTTTTTTAAAAATATGACATTGGATAAATTCACTGAAAATGACATGGTCGTAGGAGCAGAAATGATTTGTAATTATGTATAATTATGTTGATAATTACGTGATAAGTACTCGGGTCGAAATGACATTTATTGTGGCATTGAGAGGTATTCTGTTTAAGGTGAAGAGACATACGGACACCTTCACCATGCACATTCGAGTACAAGGCTGAGGCATATCAATTTTACAAGTATGAGAGAAATTAGAGAAAAAGACTATGCATCTGTCATGTATTTGAGTCTTCTGGAACTTGACTTGAGTTGCTGGAACAACTCAAGTCGAGTCAAATGGAGATTATGTAGAAAAACGACACACTTTTGCGACACCTATTTATTTGCAATAAACAATGTAAAAAAAATGCAGGTTTTTGTTTGACTCAACCTCATAATTTAGTACTAATAATGTAACACTTGCTTTATAAAGATGCTTCAGGTGCTTCATTTATGAGGTGTTGTGTTTTAAGGTTAGATATTCATGACACTTCACGTTCAGACTATTTAAGCCTTTGTTTTGGTGCTTTTATGAATTATTAGGCTGTGTTCGTTTAAAAAAAACAACAACTGTGGTATCACTCATTGAACCGTCATTATTTGAAACGTGATTCATTATAAGATTTACTGGTCTGTCTACACTCAGCATTTAATTTTGCATCTTTCTGGCAGCGGGCCAGCAAGGCCTGTCAGTGGCCTTCGACCTCCCGACACACAGAGGATACGATTCGGACAATCCCAGAGTGCACGGCGACGTGGGCATGGCCGGAGTGGCCATCGACACGGTGGAGGACATGAAGATGCTGTTTGACGGAATTCCTCTGGAGAAGATGTCCGTGTCCATGACCATGAACGGCGCAGTGATTCCGATCCTGGCCATGTTCATTGTGACGGGGGAGGAACAGGGCGTAGACAAAGCCAAACTCACCGGCACCATCCAGAACGACATCCTCAAAGAGTTCATGGTCCGAAATACGTACATTTTTCCTCCAGAGCCCTCCATGCATGCCATCGCTGACATATTTGCCTACACTTCAAAGGTATGGCGAGAAACCTTTTAGTACGTTACTGAAGATCATGATCACTAGTGTAATTATTAGAGGGAAACTCTTTTTACGTCCAGAAAAGGCTGCAATTCATTCAGTCGTATATTATTGATCATTACTGATGAGATTTTTAATCGGTGATGTAAAGAGTTAATAGAAAGAACTGAAATATGGTTCATTTTCTTAAAAACAATTTGTGTATTAGGGCATGTTCATTCCAAAAGCTTGATGTGACTCAGTAAAGAGAAATAAGCTCAAAAATGAATATTTTTAAATATATATATATATATATATTTTTTTTAATTAGAAAAGTAATTAATGAAACAAATTAATGTAAATTGAAACATTTATTTATACAAATATTCTATACATGTATTCTACATATATATACACACACATTATATATATATATATATAGTTTATGTATAAAAATATAAAGGATAATTTAGAAACTTCATTACGATTCATTGTTATAAATAAATAACAATAATATATTCATATTACCCGATTAGATAATACTGACTTTTCTGACTCTTCCTGATTTTTCCCAGATGACTGTGTGTCTTTGTTTCACAGAACATGCCCAAGTTTAACTCCATCTCAATCAGTGGCTACCATTTACAAGAGGCCGGGGCTGACGCCGTCCTGGAGCTGGCCTACACCATTGCTAATGGACTGGAGTACTGCAGAACCGGCCTTAAAGCAGGCCTCACCATTGATGAATTTGCACCTAGGTGAGCTCTCACTGTTGGCTCAGTGTATATGGAGTATTGCATTAGAAATTCAGTTCAGTCAGATTTGAAGTGGGCCTTTCCAGACATTAAAAATAGCTTTGGTGGATATTTAAGCAAACTTATCTTGGATATTCAGCGTGTATATATTATTATTTTTTGTTAAATTCATTTGTATGAACACATACCACAACAACTGAGCAACCACAATTAAGATTTAGTGATTTATAATATTTTACCATGTGTGTATTATATTGTGGGGGTTGTTACCCCCTGAGCAGCACTGCAACTTCAGATAAACTGTTGAAATGGCAATAACATATCCTTTCAGACTTGGAAGCAGCTTTACTTAGACATTTACACTATTAACAGTTCTGTAGGGCATCACAGACACCACTGGATGGCATATGTGTATATATAATATATAATATTCCATGTAACTTTACTCAGTTTTGATTCCATTCATAATCAGATAGGTAGGTTTCAAACATGCTTAGATCCAAGTTTATCTAAGTGTTTTGACCCCATTGTTTATGTCTCCTAGGTTGTCTTTCTTCTGGGGTATTGGTATGAACTTCTACATGGAGATAGCCAAGATGAGAGCTGCACGGCGTCTCTGGGCTACGCTGCTTAAAGAAAAGTTCCAGCCCAAGATCTCCAAATCTCTACTTTTAAGGACTCACTGTCAGACATCAGGATGGTCTTTGACTGAGCAGGTCTGTAACCAGAGAGGCTGGTAAATTCCTTTGTAAATTTCAGTTCCGTAGATCATTAGAAGTAAAAGTATTTGAACGCTTTAGAATATGTATGGTGCGGTAAATTTATTCCGCCACATCATACTTTTATCATAAACTTTCAGATTAGCTTTATTTATCTAACCACAGTAAGGTTCTCCTGTTGATGTGGTTCAACTAGATTTGACAGTTCTCATGTTACCTGAAACCCAGATCATAATCTACCTTCAACTTGTCTTCATGCAGGAAGTCCCTTTCAGGAAATCTCAAATGACCTCCTATTCATTATATATAATCACTACATAGGGTGTGACATAAGTAGTATTATGCAGCAGATGTTCATTAACACTGGGGTGCAAAGACCTTCATCGTTAGAATGTGTTTTTGCCCTTGAACACACAAATATTATGAAAGTTGAGTAGTGTTTAAACTGTGTCATTAGTTCTGACGGTCCTATTAACTCGATACAGTATGACTCCAGCTTAGGTCAAAATTTACAGCACTGACTATCACCCTGGGTCTTCTAAGGTAACAGGAGTAACACCTTAGATAGAGCCTTGTTGTTTCTGTCTTAATAGCCCAGTTTCTAACCGAGTAGAGCAGCACGAATGCCCAGAGGTCAGACCCACTCTTCTGCCCTCAAGTCTTCATGTCTGTGTTAAAATCTAAAGCTGTAGTTCCTCTATTTGATGTGATTTTTCCACAGGACCCCTACAACAACGTGATTCGTACAGTGATCGAGGCCATGGCTGCAGTGTTCGGAGGTACGCAATCTCTGCACACCAATTCATTTGATGAGGCACTGGGTCTGCCCACGGTGAAGAGCGCCCGTATCGCCCGCAACACCCAGATCATCATCCAGGAGGAGTCTGGAATCCCGAAAGTGGCCGACCCCTGGGGAGGCTCTTACATGATGGAGACGCTTACCGATGATGTGTACAATGCAGCCCTCAAGGTCAGAAAGAAAGGAAATGTCTTAGAAGCCCTTTTAACCCTGTTACAAAAGCATAATTATGTGCTTCAAAACTCCAAAATGATTGGCATCCTTCATATAAATGGATGACATATGTCATGGGGAATATCTTGACCATCGGGATGTTTTTTTTTTTTTTTTCCCAAACATAAATTGACTTTTTAGTAGGATTTTATTTCAAAATGATTTACACCCCATCATTAATAAATGGTGAATTTTCCCCCTAGGGAGGATAACAGTGAGAGCCTTTTCCTGTAATGTCTAAAGAAATTGGAGCGCACATCAACCGTCATTATATTTGGTTTGCGCATGTGGACTGGTCTTTTTTAATTAACGCCACAGGTTTTCAACAGGGTACAAACCTGGAAGCCAAGATGGCCTGTAGAAGCATTCATTTTTACCACCACACAACCATTTCTATCTTGAAAGGGTAGTTCACCTAAAAAATCAGAGTCATCAGAGTTTTGTCATTTCTCACCCTCATGTCGTTCCAAACCCATAAGACTCTGCAGTAAACCGCACTTCCGGGTCCCAGTGTAGCACTGTTTACAGCAGAGGAAGAGGGACGCTGTACACAAAGAACAATCTTTGTAACAAAGATGTGTGAAGATTCTGACATAGAGGAGGACTTGAATTTTTTTTTTTGTCCACTCTCATTTCAACACGATATGCAAGCTCTCTCGTGAACATGGGCGTTGGAGATCTATGCGGAAGTGAACATATTTTGTGAATAAAGATTTAATTTGAGTTTTTTTTTGCACACACAAAACATTCATCTCGCTTCATAAAATTGGGATTAAACCACTGGAGTCGCATGGATTACTTTTACATACAGTTGGTCTTCATTATGGTACCGTAAACAGTGTTTTTATTTCATTTTTTACGAATGCTTTAAGTACAGTTAACTATTTGGCTGTACGTGCTCTTGGACAACTGCTTGAAGCCGTGGGCTGCGTCTCAAACCGTATACTTACCGTCTATATAGTAGCCGAGATGCATGTATTTTTCCCCACTACAGGCCTATAATAGGGAAGTATGCGGTTTGGGACGCAGCCGAACTCTCTTGTTCGCCGTAAAATGTTTAGCACTGCCGTGTGAGATTGTGTCCTGTCGCAAAATGCGGTGAAAACTCTCACACGACGTTAATAATGTGATTAAGGTGTTTACGTGTCTGTAATACACGTCGATAATGCGGCTAAATCAGGAGTACTCCACATGTCTTAATTCGATTAGTTCTTACTTCGGGTAAGACCTTAATCAGATTAAGGTCATTAAAAATGGCTGATTACATGGTAGTTTCTTAATCAGAGTATTGTCTTAATCGGGTTAAGAGTGGATTATTGTTGTCCATGTAAACGCACTGTCTAATGTTTAACTTCTGCATCCATTTTTTGCCCATGAACTTTAAGGGTGTCAATCATTCTGGAGTTTACTGTTTTGTTTTGGATTACAGAGCAGGTGGAAGCTATCCCTTCTTCCCTGCTTAATGACATTACTTACTTTATGAAATACAATGAGGTCCACTCAGTAAGTAGATATTGCTGTTTAAAGAAAATGATGGCAGCTTTACACAGTGCAAAACAGTACGGTACGGTCTGTACAACCTCGTAACGCTTTTTGTGAGGACTTGATCTTATCTTTTTCCCCTTTGCTCAGTTCATCAATGAGATTGAGGAGATGGGAGGAATGGCTCGAGCGGTGGCTGAGGGAATCCCGAAGCTGCGAATTGAGGAGTGTGCTGCACGCAGACAAGCTCGTATCGATTCAGGTAAAAACGTACACAAGGTAAAAGCGCTGAAAGAAAGAGCCGAAACCGAATGGCTTTTCTCTTAAGTAGCTGAATGGAGAATACATTTTCAGCTCCAGCCTACTGGGACGTTTAGATGTGGCATATTATAAAGCACAGGTTTTAAGTTTCTTGCTGCTTCTGATTCAGGTTTCTATAACCTCTGTTCATTTGCTAGTTGTTATCCTTAAGTAAATGTAAGCATGCATTTTACAAAGCTACTGTGAAATCAGTTGTTCTTTTTCCTGTAATGAAAAGCATTATTTAGTTGTATAGGATTTCGTGATTGTTTATGGTGTTTACATGATACCACAAGGGGGCGCAACAGCTGCACACCTCAGCAAGACAACCCCTTTGTTTGATTTGAATGTAAGGGCTATTTGGAAAGCAGTTGAACTGGTGCACAGTTGCTGGCACGTATGTAAACACGTCTCAGTGAGAACAGAGAAAGACATGAGCAGGTTTTTAGGATGTTGCAGGGGCTGGTGATAAAAATGGATCTTACTTGCCATGACATTATTTTGGGTTGCTTTAGGAATTAAAAATTCGTTTTAATGACCATTGGAAAAGTATGGTTAATGTTTAATACTCAACCTACATTTATTAGTACACCTTCCAGTTCTCATGGCCTCAGTTATCATGAGTCATAACAGCACAAAGTATATCAGGAGAAATGGCCCTCTAAAGAGCTGCCATGTGTGATTGTTTTTATTTATTTATTTTTATCATGTAAATCAGCGGTCCCCAACCCCCGGTCCGCAGACCGGTACCGGTCCGTGAGACCAGAGAGCGTTAGGGTGGAGAGAGGATGTTACGAGGACGCTGCTAATAAAGTTTCGATTTCACATTGGATTCACGTTTATTATTATATTTTTTAAAAATACCCCAGTTTTTATGCCGGTCCTATCATTTTATTTTGTTTATTTATCCGCCACACCTTAAAGGCCGGTCCGTGAAAATATTGTCTGATATTAAACCGGTCCGTGGACCGCTGATGTGAATGGTCTGCACTTATATAGCGCTTTTATCCAAAGCGTTTTACACCGTGTCTCATTCACCAATTCACACACACACCCACACACACACTCTCACACCAGTGGTAGCAGAGCTGCCATGCAAGGCGCTAACTCGCCATCGGGAGCAACTTGGGGTTCAGTGTCTTGCCCAAGGACACTTCGGCATGTTGTCCGGAAATCGAACCGCCAACCCTACGATTAGTGGACAACCTACCAACTTAGCCACAACCACCCTACCTCATGTACACCAGTTTCTTCATCTCGACCAGACGCTGTCCCTCTGCAGGTGGAATTTCTGCTCTTATCATAAACCCACAACTGTCAGTATTATATCAAACATGATTTTCGACAAAGCCATGTGTAAGCCTGCTCAAACCTTGATCTCAAAACTCTTCATCTGTCCTGGTTTCCCGTGCCGTCTTCAGTGCTCTGTGCGTTCATGTTCATACACGCTGTCAGCTGCCTTATTTTGATAATCGTTTGGATAACTGTTTGCGGTTACCTCCAGGCAGGTCTGTGAAAACAGCAGGAGTTTGGTTTATGATTTCTGCATGGAGTACAAAGCAGTTTATATTCGAGGAATGATGGTCATATCATTCATGTTTTTGGCCAGCAAATGATCACAGCGTGTACGCATATCACGATATGTATGTAAACAATCCGATAAGATATGTTTCTATTGTGTGCTGCTTTATTCATTTGGTCCTATGTGATGTTCTTGTGGTGTAATGCGAAACTCCTTCCTAAACTTTGCTCATCCCTCATTCAGGCTCTGAGGTCATTGTGGGGGTCAACAAGTATCGTCTTGAGAATGAAGAGACGGTGGAAGTTCTGGCCATTGATAACACTATTGTGCAACAGAAGCAGATCGAGAAACTCCATAAGGTCAGTTCAATATCTTTGGGCATTATGAATGTATATAAAAGGATTGAAAACCCTAAAAGGAGTAGCTAAGTAGCCTTTTTGAAGTGTAATGGTGCCATTCTGACTATCTCAATCTGAAGCCATTATTGCCGCTTTCAGCTTACAGCGAATAAGACTTCATTTTATGCTAGTGAATTATTATGCGTGGGGCATGTGACTGATCACACTGTAAGGAGCTTTTTTGTTCTATGTGTGTGTGGGTGGATATATATATATATAAATATAATATATATATATGTGTGTGTGTGTAGGGGGTCACCGGCTCCACTTGGAACACCCCCCTATCTCCATCATTTTATTGTAGTCATGGAGTTTTAGATTTGAAATTGGTTCAATATGTGTTTATATGTACATCTCCGCGTTGATGGGGGCAGTGGAACAAAATATGAGCAGTTACTTTATTGAGATTGGGCTGTAATCAACCAGTAATTTAATTTCCAGTGACTGACGGTAGAAACGTCCGTAAAGAATGGTATGCGATTTATGAATGGCTTGAAAATAGTCCCACCACTGATCAGGCTTTTTGTTTCACGTGTCGCGCATTTGGTGGCAACGAGTCTAAGACGGACACGTTTCAAGTGACTGGATTTTCCAACTGGAAAAAATGAACATCGGAAAAGCAGCGTGCACATTTCTGCTGGGTTAAAAATGAAAGGTAATCAACAGACACTTAGAACGTAAAGCGTAACCACGCAAATCAGCAGAGAACGTGCAAAGCGAGTGGATGAGAACAGAGAATATCTGAAAAAAATATGCGAGACTTTGCTCTTCTGTTGCCACTCCGGTATTGCTCTCCGTGGTCACGATGAAACGGATGAATCAGAAAATCTGGGAAATTTCTTACAGTTGATGGATTTAAGGGCCACTGATAACCAACTAATTAACCGGCTATTCAAAAATGGCGAGAGATCATTTAATTATCTTTATAACAAGCACTAGAATGAATTGATCGATATAATAGCCAGTCAGGTTCAAAGGGACATCATATAACGAGCGCATGAAGCCGGAATTTTTGCCCTTATCGCGGATGAAAGGCAAGACGTAAGTAGGCATGAGCAAGCTGCAGTGATTTTAAGATCTGTCGACAGAGACCTCGATGTCCATGAATCATTCAACGGATTTTATAGAACTGACACAACATATGGTGAATCTTTGGCCCTTCTTTTAAAGAATGTACAGACCAGCTTTAATCTTGATATCTGCAACTTGAGAGCGCAATGTCGTGATGGAACCTACCGTGGTGTAGCTACACGCATTTTAAGAGAATCCACGGGCGATGTATGTCCATTGTCACTCGCATATCCTCAACCTCTGCGTTGTGGATGTCTGTCGTACCGATACAGCTGTAAGACACATGCTGACCAATGTTCATTCTCTCTATAACTTCATTGAGGGGTCAGCGTTCTTTGTGAGAATGGAGTAGTGACTTTTCAGGTAAAGCTACTACACTGAAATCTCTAAGCGACACAAGCTGGAGCTGCCATGCAGAGGCTCTCAAGGCCATACTTGATAACTTTGAGACTATCGTTGACACTCTTAGTGAAATTTCTGAAAGCGATGTGCGAGTCAGGGGACAGGCAAGTAGTCTGCTGACATCTGTGACCGATTTTCACTTCTTTTTTGCTCCCTTGCTTTTTGATGCAACGAATTCTCATACATGCAATATACTGTCCAAAGGGTTACAGTCATCCACCTTACATTATGGCAGTGTAAAAAGCCTAGCATCTTCCACAAACTCTGCTCTTTTAGCAATGAGAACTGATCACCACTTTCAGCAGCTTTTCGAGTTTACATTCGAGTTGTGCGATAAGAACAACTACCGCGGCCACAACAGGTTGTGATGCTGCTGCTACGTGCTTGTGTTAAAGGTGAGGGAGAGCCGAGATGGCGAGGCGGCAAAAAGGTGCCTGGCTGCTATACAGCGATGTGCTCAAACCAGGGATGAAAATCTGCTGGAGCTGGCTGTGGAGGCTGCCAGGGCGAGGTGAGTCAGGCTCATTAATTAGGCTTTACTTCACAACATGCAATAAAACATTTTAAAAAAATATAATAGGGCAGCCATGCCTTTCATAATAGACCATTGTGGAGTGTCTTACACGCTGGACTGAACTTTGAGGACTGCAGCACTGGTGCAGAACTGCGTTTAAAGCGTTTTAAGAAGGTGAACAATTGATAAACATAGATTTGTAAAAAAGAACATTTGTAAAGTTTGTAAAAAAAGAAAAAAAAGAACGTGAAGTAAAAATTGAGGTGATCTTAATACAAGTGAATTAAAAACAACAAAGAAGCATTAGATTTGGAATAGATTTGATGAAAATAGTGCAGGTTTTACGTTTCTTCATTTGTTTATTGAGAAAAGCATCAACATTCAAGTCAGTTACAGCAATTTGCACAGTGCCACGGCAAGATGCCATTCCCAATGCAAATAAAACCCTAAACGATCCCATTAGTCACTCCTCACCCTCCCACCACAGCCATTAAATAAATAAATAAATAAAAATGACAAATAAATGAATAATAATAACAATAAAGGTGGGGGGGGGGCGGTTCTAACGGTGTCTATAGACTATAGGGTCTGTAGAAACTGTACTGTACTGTCACAGAGAAAAAATTCAATAACAATAAGGTAATTGCGACTTTAATTCTCAAAATTGAGGCTTTATATCTTGCATTATTGGTTTTAAGTTTAAATCTCATGATTCTGACTTTTTCCTCCCAATTTTGTGATAACCTCACAATTCTGTCTTTTATTTTTTACCATGCTATATAGTAGCAAGATACTATATAGACGGTAAGTACGCGGTTTGGGACGCAGCCCACAGCTTCAAGCAGTCGTGTATTTGCACGTACAGCATGACAAATAAATAACTGCACTTGAAGCTTTCGTGAAATAAAAAATGAAACACCCAAAATTGTACACGGTAGCATAACAAAGACGAACTGTATGTCGATACGTGAAATTCTGGAGGGAACGTCGGACGGCGTGGCGCGGTGACGTAAGTACACTAGCAGTTAATTAGTTTTATTTTTGCATAAAATGTACCCATCATTTAATGTAACTTTTTTTAAAAACTGAATTAAAGTTGTAGAGGTTTCCAAGATCCTACATAACTTTTTTAGAATATGTTGAAGTTTACTTTTAAGACACAATGCTATATTGCTTTTTATACAGTTCCATCCACTAATATTGGCACCCTTGGTAAATATGAGCAAAGAAGGCTGTGAAAATTTGTCTTTATTGTTTAAGCTTTTGATCTTTTGTAAAAAGGATTCACAAAAATACTCTGCTCTCATGGATCTCAAACAATTGCAAACACAAAACAGGTTTATCCAAAAGAAATATTTCTTAAATATATGTGTGCAACAATTTGTGTTGCACCCTTTTAGTCAATATTTGTGCTAGCTCCCATTGCCAAGATAACAGCTCTGAGTCTTCTCCTAATGCCTGATGAGGTTGGAGAATACATGGAAAGGGATCTGAGACTGTTCCTCCATACAGAATCTCTCCAGATCCTTCAAATTTTGAGGTCCATGCTGGTGGACTCTCCTCTTCAGTTCACCACAGACGTTTTCTAGGGGATATGATAGTCCATGATGCCATGTATCCTGACAAAATGTCCAGGTCCTCTGGCAGAAAAAACAGCCCCAAAACATTAAAGAGCCTCCACCATATTTAACCGTGGGCATGAGGTACTTTTCCATATGGCTACCTCTCTGTGTGCAGCAAAACCACCTCAGGTGTTTATTGCCAAAAAGCTCCATTTTGGTTTCATCAGACTATAGAACCCGATCCCATTTGCAGTTCCAGTAGACACATGAGTGACCTTTGATTGTAGTTTTGGAGACTTTCTGATTTTTTGATTTTTTGGCCACTCAAACCATCCTCTTCACAGTGTGTTGAGACAATATAGACACGCGTCCAATTCCAGGCTGATTCATAACATTTCCAGTTGACTGGAACTAATTATTATCATATGAGTTCATAGGCGTGCCAATAATTGTTGCACACCTATATTTAACAAAGATAAAAAAATTCTTTTAATATACCTGTGTTTTGTTTGCAGTTTTTTTATATCCCTGAGAGCAGAGTATTTTTGTGAAGAAAAGATCAAAAGGTTAAACAATAAAGAAATTTTTTTACCAAGGGTGCCAATATTAGTGGAGGGCACTGTAGTAGCACACCACAGGGTAATAAATTTCCCTAGTTTTCTGCATTTATGTAATTACACACAGATTAAGTACTTGTTTTGGTTGTTCAGGTGTTCTGTGGGTGAGATCACGGATGCGATGAAAGCTGTTTTCGGGGAGCACAAGGCCAGCACACGCATGGTGAGCGGAGCGTACCGCAGCGAGTACGGCGAGCACGAGGAGATCACCCTCACATTCAATCGGTAAGATACTCAAGATTTTCTTTATATCAGTGTTTCCCACTTTTCAACGCTTCCATCATTTATTGGAGAGCTTTTCTTTTACAAGTCATTCTGCCAGAAGCTTTAAAGCGCTCTTAATCTCAGGTCTCATGGGACGGAATGCTTTTTTGAACTTTGGCCTTAAAAGCAGCACTTATGCACTCGGGTAAAAAAAAAAAAAAAAATCCTTTCCTAATCCTCTCCCAGTGTCTGTGTGTGTGTGTGCGTGTAAGCTGTCTTGCATCCTCCTGTGGTTTATTGCTCAGGGTCATGCAGTTTAAGAAGCATGAAGGCAGAAATCCTCGTCTGCTGGTTGCCAAAATGGGACAGGATGGACATGACAGAGGTGCAAAGGTCATCGCTACGGGATTTGCTGACCTAGGCTTTGATGTGGACATTGGACCACTTTTTCAGGTGAGTCACAAATCTGCAAAAAGCGTATATTATAAACTGTTAAAGTTTTACAGTATATTTGACATAAATTACAATTCAGTAAGTGTAAAAAAAACCCCACTGTGGGACCCAAACAGTAATGTTCTGTTTAATTGCGTCTTTATTATTCTTATATATTATATTACATACATTAATATCCTTATTAAGATGTGACACAGAATAATCAAAGGACAATATTCAAGGGTCTTTTGTTTATTTTTTTAAAGATATTTTTCTCTTTTTATTTTTGAGTCTGTGATCCTCATGCTTTGTGACAGCACTGTGCATCCATGCACAAACTGCCTACATTGTTTTTTCCTCTGTTGAATGTTTTTCCCGATGGGTTCCTGTCTGAAAGTGTGTAACATTCCTTTTTACTCTGTTTTGGGGATTTCCAAAACAGCTGTTCATGCGTATACAATAAGAACGGCCTGTTATGATAGAGTGCAAAGATCTACAATTCGCTCGAAGAACTAAAAGGACTCAGCGATGTAATATCGCTCAATCTGCCTGTTGATTTCAATATGGACTGTGACTTTCCAGGATTTGTCTCAATTTTTTCATCCATCACTTTTGTCTTTTGTGTATCAGAACATTTTTATATTGTGCTTTGGATCAAGGTGTCATTTACCCCAGGAACTATTTTATCCATGTTCAATTAGTCCTTGTTTTAACATATCTTTAATGGCTAATCTATAGTCACGTTAATAAGAAGATACTATGGGTGTAATTCGATAAGGCATATAGGATAGTTTGATACGAAGCTCTTGATTCGATACGTCCGTGTGTTTGAACAATAAATTTAATGGACTGTGTAATAAAGTAGGCTGTTCATCATAAAATGCTGCTTATATTACCTGAGGTGTAATAAACATTTAAACTTAGCTTGCCGGATAGGCTGCCTGCTTCATGAGCTAGAGAAGTGGTGTCAGACATGCGGACTGGGATGGGCCTGATGAATTTCCTAATGTAGTCCACAATCTCATTTTAAATCTGTGTTCTAAATTAAAATGATCATGTGGAACGACGGCTGGGTCAGAGAATCTCCAAAATGCAAGGTCTTGTGGGGTGTTCCCAGTATGCAGTGGTTAATACCTACCAAAAGTGGTCCAAGGAAGGACAACCAGTGAACCCAAGGCTTGTTGGTGCATGTGGGGAACACACCTGCGAAGGTCCTTGCGTCGATGGTCAGAGCTGTTTTGGTGGCACAAGGGGAACCTACACTATACTAGGCAGGTGGTTTTAATGTTATGGCTGTTCAGTGTATATCTTGTGCACAGTTAACTAGCAGCAGAATGAGAAAACTCCTGTATTTCAGACACACCCCTATGTGAGTCAGTGAAAACTTAGCCATGTTTCGTTTTCTTACATTCTAATGCACCGCTTTTGCTTTGTTATATGGTGGAAAAAGACTGAAAATGAAACCTAAGGTAAACATTCAGGCAGTGCTTATTTTGGCTGTGTCAAAAATATATTGTCTCATGACACTACTGTATTATATCGAGGTTATCAAATGTCATTCCCTTTTCTTATTTTATCTTCTTATTCTTTAAGCTTTAATCCAGCCATGTTTGTTCGTTGAACCATGGTGAAAGGGAATAAAATAAATCTTTATGTTCCCTCTCAATTACACACTTTCTGACTTATTTTATGTTCATTTCCCAACGAAACCCTTAACATCTGCACTACAGCTGCACCATCAAAGAATGACCTTGATTTGCCCAAACAGTTTGTGGGTGTATGAAGGTCAAACAAAAGCTCCCCGAGGCCTTTATTCTGATTCATTGTGTTCTGTTGTTTTCACCATGACAGACCCCACGAGAGGTGGCTCAGCAGGCTGTCGATGCAGACGTGCATTGCGTGGGTGTCAGCACACTGGCGGCCGGACACAAGACCCTCGTCCCTGAGCTCATTAAAGAACTACGCAACCTAAACCGGCCAGATATCCTGGTCATTTGCGGTGGCGTCATCCCCCCACAGGTAAAATATGACTAGCCGGAAATAAACAGATCAGGCAGTCTAGAATGATCCGTTTTTGATTTGGACTGTGATTTTCCAGTGTTGGTCTCAATTTAACATCTATCACAATGCCTCACTTAATCGGTTACCTCAACCTGTAGAATTGATTAAACACAGTACAGTATGTAGCAAATTGGTTTTCCCTAGTTTGTCTGAACATTTCAAAATTAAATTTTGACAAGTTATATATTCTATTGTCTGTTGCTCCTCTAACATCATTTCTCATGGTCATTACAAATTTTGTAAGGAAGTCAATATCAAAGACAACATCAAAGGAATTACAGGCCTCTCTTGCATCAATGAAGGTCACTGTGCATGACTCCACTATCAGAAAGACACTGTGATAAAATGGCATCCATGGAAGAGTGGTGAGGAGAAAACCACTGCTAACCCAGAGGAACATTAAGACTCTTCTGAATTTTGCCAAAACACACCTTGATGATCCACAAACCTTTTGGGAGAATGTTCTGTGGGCTGATGAGTCGAAAGTGGAGCTGTTTGGAAGACAGGAGACCTGTTACATCTGGTGTAAACCAAACACAGAATTCCACAAAAAGAACATCATACCTACGGTCGAGCATGGTGGAGGAAGTGTGATGGTGTGGGGATGTTGTGCTGCTTCAGGGTCTGGGCAACTTGCAATAATTGAAGGGAACATGAATTCTGCTCTCTACCAGAAAATCCTAAAGGAGAATGTCCGGTCTTCAGTCCGTAAGTTGAAACTCGAGCACAACTGGATTATGCAGCACGACAATGATCCAAAGTGTAGGTGTAAGTCCACATCTAAATGGCTCAAAAAAGCAAAATGAAAGTTTTGGAGTGAGCTAGTCAAAGTTGTGACCTGAACCAATTGAGATGCAGTGGCAGAACCTTAAACTGGCAGTTCATGCTCGAAAACCCTCCATTGTGGCTGAACTAAAGCAATTCTGCAAAGAAGAGTGGGCCAAAATTACTCAGGTTGCCTTTGTTTAATGTTGTATTTCATTTGAACTTCTAAAACAATTTAGTATGAGAGGTATATCAGTAGCAGGAGAAACCAGATACTTATTACACAGCGCTGTATTTTATGAATTAACCTCAGTCTTAAAACAATGGAAATGTATTCTCCTTCTTCTTTTCGTGTTGAGGTTCTGCTTCATAGTTGAACCATCGTGGTGGAAGGATTATCCACTCAGCAGTATGATGCTGAACGTTGACCACGGTGCACCAGGGGAGGCTCCTTCAATGCATACACGTTCACACACTACGGACACTTTAGACACGCCAATCCGCCTACCATGCATGTCTTTGGACTGGGGGAGGAAACGCCCACAGCACGGAGAGAACATACACACACAGAGTTCCCACGGTGGGAATCAAACCCCCAACCCTGGAGGTGTGTGGTGAACGTGCTAACCACTAAGCCACCGTGCACCCCATGGAAATGTATTCGATGGGCTTCTGATGGGCTGAAAGGGAAACGTGCAATCACACTGTTTTTTTTCATGGATAGAATTCTGGGTCAATAAGAGCTACATGGATTAGTTTAAGTATGCCACATGCAGTGAACTCAATCGTATATCCTCTTGTAAATGAATCTGCAGGTATGTAGTGCTTAGAAATATTCCTACTTTATTTCAAGTAAATAACGACATATTTACATCATATGTCAATGCAGGACTACGAGTTTTTGTATGAGCGTGGCGTCTGCTGCATCTTTGGTCCCGGGACCAGAATCCCTCAAGCCGCAGTGGAGGTGATCGACAACATAGAGAAGAATCTGGAGAAGAATCGCCAAGCTATGTAATTGAAACTGAATAATACTTTGTGCACTTCTTATGATTGTGTTTGATTTCATACAAGTTGTAGCAATTTGATGAGTTTGTGGTTATTAAGCATTACCGTGTCACTGTTTCCTATTCCACCACTGCTTTTTTTGAGAGATTACAGTAAAAATCTATCTCCTGGAATAATGTGATTATTCTAAAGATGAGTCTGGGTTACTTTACATAATCATTTAGAATGGGTCATGAACTAACCATTCACTCATTTCTGTTGTTTATCATCATGGTGTTTTATTTATGGAGGTTACAGTGCTTTTCGATGTACAATTTTATTTACTCTATTTTTATTTCTTGCTCATAAACATCGTTTATGACATTTGTAATGTCTAGTAGTTTCATTTAATGCATTTGATTGGCACTGGAGTGTACCATTTCATCACTATCCATGTTAAATGCTTATCCATTAAGATCGGCCTTATGTATAACAGATTACTAATTATATGACAATTCGACGTACAACAATACGATAAGCGTAATAAATAATTCTGCATAATACTGTGGGTTTAAAGTATTACTTTGCTCTCTATGTTCAGTGAGTTGGACATAATTTAATTTTTTTAATTATTTACATGCATTTGTGAATTGAGAATATGGCAATTTTCCCCCCAATTTCCCCCCCAATTTTCTCCCATTTTTTTTCGCCCTGATTTTCTCCCACTTTTCCCACCCACCAGGCAAATCTCCCTGAACCGCTACCAAATTGCTGTCACAGAACAGCTACCAAATTGCTGCATAACACGCTCTGAGGAAATTGGAAGATTGATCTGAGTATTTGGATTTATAGGGGAGAGCACAGCCAATTTTGCTCTCTTGGGTTCCCAGTCATGGATGGCTGTCATCAGGATTCAAACTTGGATGACAGGGCCAACACTTAAAAAAAAAAAAAAATTTTTCAAAACAAAAAATTGTTTCAGTGTACTCTCAGATTTCGGACCCCACTGTATGTACCCTTTCAGTTGCCATCTCTGCTGAATGCAATCTAAAGGCAGAGAGATATATAATAGATTTATTATTTTAAAAGGTTTTTAGAAAGTAGAAATATGATACACTGTATAAAAACCGCCACATAATGTACATGACACTTTCTGTTTCCAAATTATCTGAACTGCCTTTGTTTGGATTTGGCTACAGGCTTCCTGCTAGATGCTGCATCCACTATCTAGTTGTATTGGCCTGGTAGGTATGCAGATTTTAGACAGTAGCTCTACATCTGCACAATTCCAGGGCTTGTTTTCCCACCTCAACATTGTTGGCGGTTTTGTGCCCCTTTGGTGGTTGATGTAAAATACCTGCGTTATACTGGTACAGTTTGCCTTGGCTTTAAATGTTCTCATAATTGACTTTCATTACTGGAGCCTGCATGTGTGAGATCAGGAGTTCTGTCTGGCTTGTTACTTGATGTGACTGTACACACAGTGGCCAGTCATTCTAAATAAAATTAAGCCCTGGGGTTGCAATAGCAACTATCACACAGTTTGTGTAGATCTACAGGGTTGGCGGTAGATCCAGAGTCTATCCCAGGAACATAGGGTGCAAGATGGGAATATACCCTGAATGGGATGCCAGGCCCATTGGCAAAACACGATTAAACACATAGCAGTGTAGTATAAGACTAAAGAAAAACTGGGAAACACTGGGACATGGTGAATTAAAGGACTTGGATCTCATCCCTAATCTCCCTTTCAGTCAAAAAAGTCCATAAAATGAATACCTTTCAATTGGTTTTTTCTTGTTATTGATCCAAAGATAAATTTAACATCTGTAGAATGCCTGTAGAATAGATAGAGGTCTTACTAACAGTCATTATTCTGCTAATTGTGTGTATAGTAGAAGTGGCATGTTGCTACATAAGGAGGAACAGTCAATAGAGCTGTCTGAATGTCACTCTGTACTGGATGCTGAATTGCAGGTTAGAAAATGACTTTCAGCCTCCATCCAGTCAGAGATGCAATAACAATTTCAAAGTTGAACCAATCTTGTGGACAATTATGAATAGCCAATTGATCAGGTGTTTATGACAGAATGTTGCTGTTTCCAGTAAAGGGTACTGAATGGTTCACGAATGGCATCTAATCAGGGTGTCCCAAAAGTCTCCATATATAGGGTAAATAAGTTTAACCAATTTTTAGCAAAATGTCTTCCAAATTTTTTCATACTTCGTTCATATTATATATGTTTTTTTTTACATAGCCTTTGACCAAAGAAGAACGTATTGAAATCATTCTCATAGCTGGATCAGGAACCTGTCGCAAGGTTGCGATGGACTTTAGAAGGAAACGCGGTAAGCACATCACACCACGCCACTGTTGCCAAACTTATTAATCAATCCAAAAAGACTGGAACTGTTAATGACCAACCAAGAAGTGGAAGTCCACGAACATCCACTGATGAAGGCACTACCAGCATGCTGCTGGTAAACATAATACCCTAAGTATTGAGACTTTTGGGACACCCTGTACTTGTAAGTTAGCAGTGTGAAGAAGCAATGTGGATTCATACAATGTCGCTGCATGGGTATATTTCACTTATGTATCTACTTCCATAGCTTCTTCAAGTATAGATAGTTGGATAATCTTGCACAAGAGACTAAATATATAGCTTAGCTTTTAATATACATTATGACAATGTCTGTAATAGTTTCAGTATTGTCATCAACTGCCAGGATCGAATGTACAGTATGATTCCCTTCTAAGAGATAGCAGATGTGAGACCACAGTTTTCATTTGTAATAAAATATGGACAAAAGAAAAATTACATACAGAACAAAGAAAGCTGAATGTATTCATCGCGATATATAAAAAGAGAAGGTTAACTGATCATTGTTGTGTCCTTGTTTGCACTAAATGAAGTGTTTACCCAGAATGGAGGAACAATGTGCTGGCCTCTTTCACCGCTGTCTGCTGCAATCTATAATAACTTCACAAATTGTCTGCCATTGGAGGGTGATAATCAGTTTATTCATCAGATGAAGAAATTTGTATGACAGCCATAGAAAGGGGATAAACTTGAGCTGACTCCAAATTCTTCAAAGTGATTATTTTGTGTACCCTGTTATTTGCATCAAACAGAATTCTATATGTCGCGGTTATGTCAGACAAAAACGGTGTACTGTAAAAGTATAACAGCAAGCCATAAACCAGTTTGTGTAATTAAACAGAAAATTAGTTTGACATTTGACAATCATTTTCACATAACACTGCCAATGTAGATTTCATTTAACATCACACTAAGCATAATTTCTTTACATACTGCATGTCTAGCTGATTGTGTTGTTATTCCTCTAATGTGCACAGTAGATTCCAGATAGTAAATGAAATGAAATTGCTGAGCATGCTGATAATAACAGTGGTTGTATTCTCTTAACAAGTAAGCTAAAAGGAAACTAAAGACTTTTCACATTGCGAACACAATAACTGCATCTGCATACAACAATAATACATGTATGTACATATATTGTCCAGACGAAGTGTTTTGGTCAAAGTACAGCAGGTGCTTACATTTAAAACATACAGTTCATTGTTGTTATTGTTGTTGTTCTTTCAGTTGCTCCCATTAGGGGTCATCACAGCGGATCATTGGTCTGAACATTTCTTTTTTTAATTATTATTTTGTTTTATGCCGGACGACCTTTCTGACACAACCCTCCCATTTTATCCGGCACTGAGTGCAACCCCCAGTGGTTAGGGTTCCCTGCTCGGGAATTTAACCCAGACCGTGGTGGTGAGAGTACAGGATTCTTAGCCACTAGAACACCAGGGAACTAAAACATACAGTTCATTAACAATTTTAAATAAGTTACAGTAATTGCAGAAGTATACACTGCCACAAAAATGCAGACACAAACACAATAACCAGATCATTTGATCAACCCATTTGATCTCGTATACTTCATAATAGGCTACAAAAACGGCATCTGCTACATTTGCTAGCACAAAAATGTTACAGAAAAGAACTATTCAGTTTTTTTCCCCCAGTGACAGAACATGTTAGTATATAATATAGTTATTCAAAATCATGCATGAACGAATTAGAATAAAAATCTTATCACTTTGTTAACAAAAACGACAATCTCCTTTCTTACAAATAAACAGACTAACATATTACGGCTTCTAGTCCATGAAATGTTTTTAATATATGTAAATTTCTAATAATCACTAGTAATAGAAAATATTAGACATAGAGGCACATGAATAAAATACATGAGTACATGGAAAAGAATTCCCAGAGTTATTGATAATCCACAGGTATGAATTGTGTATTCGCATCTGTCTCTGTGATTTTGAAGTGCTCCATATGCAGGTCTTTTTTGATTGTGGTTCCTTCACACACCATGTAGACTGTATTCTCTGTGAGGTTACTTGGCTGAGAGCCACGACATGCCTGGGATCTAATGCAGGCATGGAGAAACTGCATCACCTCCTGTTGAAAAGACTTGCTGAAGGCATAATAGATTAGTGGGTTGTACACAGTGGAAGTCTTGGCAAAGAGGCAGGGCAACATACTGACATGAGGAGTGATGGAGGAAGTTGAGTAGATTGACCATAAGCTCACTATCCCATAGGGTGTCCAACAGCCAATGAACCCAGCGCTGATCAGAACAGCAATCTAAAGAAACATTTTATACGGTAGTATTTTATTTACTTTATATACAGTTTATTTATTGTGCATAACACTTTTTGTTACAGAAACTTGCATTTTATTTTACAGACCAAGGGTAATTAATAGGGTAGATATCCTACAATGTTAAACATTTTATTGGATGGTGATTTATGAATATCATGCCTTAGGTGACAGGATTATTTGCTAAATAAAACCATTATTAGATACCAGCACTGAGTATCAGTTATATATAACACCAATCACAATTCTGAAAAAGTTGGGACTGTATGGAAAATGCAAAAAAAATTACAATTTTGGAGACTCCTTATATATTGTGATTAGACGATTGCCTCACCTGTTTCACATCACCTTCTTATTTAAACTTTTCACATTGCTATCAGTCCTAAATTACTTTCTCCCAATTTTTTGGAACTTGTTGCATCCATCCATCCATCCATCCATCCATCCATCCATCCATCCATCCATCCATCCATCCATCCATCTATCTATCTATCTATCTATCTATCTATCTATCTATCTATCTATCTATCTATCTATCTATCTATCTATCTATCTATCTATCTATCTATCTATCTATCTATCTATCTATCTATCTATCTATATATATATATATATATATATATATATATATATATATATATATATATATATATATATATATATATATATATATATATATATACACACACGTCCACAAAACATTTTTCCAACAGCCTTCTGACCTGTCCACTGACTGTAGAAAACTGCAGACGGCAGCAATGCTCTTTTGGAGAGCAGTGACTTCCTCCTTGTAATCCTGCTCTGCACACCACTTTTGTTCAGTGTTCTCCATTAACATTAACCAATTGCTTACAGCCTGATGAGCATCAACAACTCGTTTTCAAAGGTCCTCAAAAATCTCCGTTGTTCATGCCATGATACACTTACACAAACATGTTTTGTGAAGATCAGACTTAAATTTAAAACACCTGACTCTATTTACCCTCAAATGAAATGCTAATCCTAGAGGTCAACATACTTTTGCCACTCACAGATATGTAATACTGGATCATTTTCCTCAATAAATAAATGACCAGGTATAATATTTTTGTCTCTTTGTCTACTTTTAGGACTTGTGTGAAAATCTGATGATGTTTTAGATTATATTTATGGAGAAATATACTGTAAATAAAAAATTCTATAGAAAATTCTATACAAGTATACAAGAACCACTGTAAATATATAAATTTAAATAAGACATCTGATTTATATGTCTATATAACTCACCAACATGAGACGGCGCTGCAGCTTAACTTTGTTCTGGATGATCTTGGCATTTTCTTGAGACTTGTAGAAGGAATTGAGTCGAAAGGTGATGCCAAAGTAGCAGCAAATGATGATGATGGCTGGGATGGCCAGGTTCATGGCAAAAATGCTAATGACAAAGGATGGGCTGTGCTCTTTCATTTCTGCCCAGGCCAGAGTGCAGGACAGGCCGAAGGGCTCAGGGCCATACGCGCCCCAGCCAATCAGAGGAAACACAGCCCATAAGAGCGCATACAGCCACGTGCCAGCCAACATCACCTGCACCGTCCTTTTACTAATTTTCTCCGCTAAGCACACAAACACAGACAAACACATACACAGTGAAGGGCTATGGAATGAATAGTCAAATTTACTTTTCTTGTGAATCACTTCTTTGTGTTCTTAGGCTATTGTCACCAGATCTCAAACTAAATGAAGGGACATTTTTGTACCTACATATGTATAAAACAATTCTCTCCAAACCAACTAAAGAAATAAATTTTTAGAAATCTCTACGTGCTTTAATGCCGTTCAATTTATTGGTCAGACACTGGCTCTTCCAGTCTTTTTTATTTTTACTATACACCTCATTTCCTTTGCTCCTTTGAAGAAGTTGGTAAGAGCAAACTGTTTTTTGAGAATAGATGTTAAATTAACACAAATGTGTGTTCGTTTAAAATAAAATGTCTGATTAAGCAACTGAGTACAGTACTGGATTTAAAGTAATGGCTTTCCCCCAAGCATCTATAGTTTTGTAATCTTTGTTTGTATTAGTTCAAATAGGGATGCAGCTAATTGAGTGTGAAATTGCGGTAACATTTGTACGAGGCTAGCTCCACTGACGAGTATCCTGCAGCTATGGAAAATTAGGCTGTAGTTAGCAAATAGATAATTATACATCGGAAATGAACATACTGTAAGCTGATATTTTGAGTTGCAATGTATCTAATGTTCTCTCCTACCATGAGCATAACTCTGAAGTACATTCAGTTCACTTCATAGTAAATGATACAGATTGGATATTCAGCCCTTAATATGGCATTCGATACACTTGATAAACAGTAGGTAAATTTCCAATTTGCATGATCCAATTTTAAGAGTGGACTTCTGCAGTACTCACTGTGAGAATGTAGAGTCATGGATGCATTGAAGCGCACTACAGCCATGACTGTCAGGGTTGCCATGCTGGCGACACCGAAAAAGAACCCCATCCAGCCATAGTAGATACAGGTGACATCACCCCCTAACCAGGAATGATTCCACAATGATGCTACAGCAAGAGGGTACATTGAGACTGCTGCACCAAGATCTGTTATTGCCAGGTTCACACTGAGGAGCTCTGGGGGCTTCATCTGAGAAGATCTTTTGTATGCCATGAAAAGGACCAGGAGATTCCCCGCAATGGATAAAATTGCTAAATGTGACACAAAAAGGAAATAAAAAAAACTAAAGTCCATTTTGTTACATAGAAATGGCCAAACAGACCACATATATAAACATAATTGTATTATTATTTATATTTACTAAAACATTAAAGCATCATTCCACAACATATGCATGACCCACAGTCTTTAGATGACATACAGTTGTCTGTTGGACTCCATCCTATGCACAATAGTCCTGATTATTTCCCCATGACCTTGTCCTCATCATCAAATACATTATATTGTATGTGTCTCAATAATTTTAAGTCATGTGCTGACCCCATGAAAGTCCCAGCTTACTACTCAGTTGAAATTCCATCCATCCATCTTCAACCGCTTATTCCTGCTTCAGGGTCGCGGGGAACCTGGAGCCTATCCCAGGAAGCATCGGGCACAAGGCAGGGTACACCCTGGACAGGGTGCCAGTCCATCGCAGGGCACAATCACATACACACTCACACACCCATTCACACACTACGGACACTTTAGACACACCAATGCATGTCTTTGGACTGGGGGGATGAAACCGTATCCGGAGGAAACCCCCGCAACACGGGGAGAACATGCAAACTCCGCGCACACACATGGCCCCGGGGGGAATCGAACCCCGGACCCTGGAGGTGTGAGGCGAACGTGCTATACACTAAGCCACCGTGCGCCCTCTCAGTTGAAATTATTCAATTTATTTAGAGAGTTCTGAAGTTGTACCCTTCTCGTCCTCTACCCCTGTGTCCTTGAATGTTCTCTATTGTACACCAATCACACATTCACCCAACCTTCTCTATTGTACAGATGTCAGCCCTTATCATTTATGATTTTATATGTGTCCTTTCATTCTGTTTGAAAGGTTCCGCCAGCCAAAGCTTACAGTATTACAGATTGTCTACACACTAGATTACTTCTGGGTGATTGACATGAAGAATTTATTTCACATACCTGCACATGGACTGTATGGAAACTAAGCTGAAATATAATCCTTTAATTATTCCTAGTTGTGAGTCAAATACAAAAATTTATTTATTTAAAAAAGTATTTAAAAATACTGTTCACACTGTGTAAAACTTTTCACACGAGTAACCATATCAAGCATAAGCTAATAGTAATGCCAATTGCTAGCTAGCTCATACATGCCTTGGAATCATATACATGAACTGTCTACATATACATGAAGCAATGTCTCCCTAGACCTGCTGGAATCCCTGCTTGCACTCTGATCTTAACATACACCATTTTAAACCACTGTAGGATACTAATAATCGTACTTCAATGTCCAGTCTCATCTGGATACTGTACATTTGAGTTCCCTTTTATAATGGCATGTTTAGAGGAGAAAAGGAGTACATTTATAACTTATCATCATATGCATACACCATTGCTGGAGGCTTGCCAGAGCAAATACATAACTAGCTATAATTCACCCTCATATTATTACCACAAATCAAACCCTCATCTTCATGTGCCTGCAAGGTGAGTGAAGCCATAGGATGTCCTATTTGTGAGGGTACTCACAAGTGCCTTCTACAGTATGTGCCTTTTGTTGAAGCCCTTTGATGTGCACATATGTGTGTGTGTATGAGTAGGTGATTGATGTGGGTAAGTCTGCATTGTGCATGTCAGTGGTTATGTCGTGTAGAATTCAAATATCTGTACTGTAGGACGGTGTATCATCTTAAACCCAGAGAAATGCTGTAGAGCAAAGATACCTTCAAGAATAAGGAAATTAAATGTTTCGACATAAAAAATAAATACCATAAAGTGCAGTAAACAGTAATAAATGAAACAAAGTCACTATTTGGTGTGAGAACCCTTTGCTTTAAAAAATTGTAGTCTCAGGTAAACTGTCATGCAGTTTTATAAGGAAATTAACTGTAAGTTTTATTGAGCATCTTACAGAACCAGCCAGACTTTGACTGTCGCACTTGCTTCTTATGAATGCAGCAAAACCCAGCAGCCTTCATTATGTGTTTTTTTTTATCTTACATAATATGCTGCTTTCTTTCCTAACATACAAACATTTTTCTATAACAGCTGGAAAACTCATACATGGTAGTCTAAAATGTTTTTGTGTTGACTCCATAATGTAGAAGCCATAAAAAAAAAATCTAGTTTGTACAAAAAAGAGTTCCATATAAGTTCAAGTATGTGTATATATATATATATATATATATATATATATATATATATATATATATATATATATATATATATATATATACTGCTCAAAAAAAATAAAGGGAACTCTTAAACAGCACAATGTAACTCCAAGTGTTCCCTTTATTTTTTTGAGCAGTATATATATAAATACACACACACACACGCACACACACAGACACACATATACATACATGAATACAATAAAATTGTCAATGAAAATAGCTTGATCTTTATAATGAGTAGCCAGTGTCACTTTAATTAATTAGTAAATTAATTTTACCTATTAGCAACAGAAAGGCCCCGACTCCATAATCCACCGCGGGAGAAAGTTTGGAAGAATAAATATCCATAAGGAGCTGGATTGGTGTTTTTCCAATGCGTGTAAAATGAACTAAAGGCAGCGGCGCATAGAGATCTGAGTGATTATCCAGCAGTGTCATTCAAGAACAGGTCGATTCTTCTGTGTGTCTGTGTGTGTGTGTGTGTGTGTTGTACTGCTGCTTGTTACAGAGATGTACTGTAGCTATGTAGAAGATGTATTGAGAAGGTGAACAACAGGGTAACATTACAAGAACTATTGTGCTTGTGTAACACAGCAGCACAACAATATTAATGCAAGAATGCTTAGACTGCTTTGGAGAAATCATATGAAATGCCTTGTTTTTATTTTTGTTGTTTAAATATATTCTATAATAAGAACGTTTTTTTTTTTTTATCATGGGCTATAATAAGATTTTATTGCACAATTGAAATGACAGCTACGTTCAGTGAACACTTTATTAGGAACACCTGTACACCTACTCATTCATGTAATTATCTAATCAGACAATCGAGTGGCAACAGTGCAATGCATAAAATAATGCAGTTATGAGCCAACAGCTTCAGGTAATGTTTACATCAACTAAAAGTATGGGGGGGGAAATGTGATCTCAGTGATTTTTAACAGTGACAGGATTGTTGGTGTCACATGGGCTGGTCTGAGTATTTCTGTAACTGCTGAAATCTCCTGGGATTTTCACCCACTATTTTTGTAGGTTTGATAGGTTTTGGAAGTAACTTCAAAGTAAAGTCATTTGTAAGCTGGTTACTTTTTTACATGCAGTAATCAGTAATGTAATCAGATTACAATTTTAAAGAAGTAATTAGTAATCTGTAGTGGAATACTTTTGAGTAATTTGAGTAATTTACCCAACAGTGGAAATGAATGCTTTTCATGATATCTAGGTGCTATATATAATTTTGAAGGCACCTTTTTCTGATTGTTTCCAAGGGAACGTATTGAAACTATTCATATTCATGAATCCCAAACCATGTAAAAATGGAGTTAGTTAATATCTGTTATTATTGTGGGTTATAATTGGTGTTTTTATTTTTTTTTTGTAGGCTAGAAACAAACCACGGGGAAGTACATTAAGGCATGTCTAATTTAACGTTATCTAAATGTCAGATGTAATAGTTCAGTGTAAAATCACCAACTTGTGCTCCTCTGCAGGATCAGAGCTAGTGATGTTATTAGTGATGTTAATATATTCATTAGAAATCTTTTCGTATTAGTCAAAGCTTTGTGTTCATTGTTGCTTCCACCACTGCAACTGCTAGTATGATAATTAGTTGGATATAGTAAGCTATATTTCATTTTTTTCTTTTTATGTCTAAAAAATTGGGTACTTTATTAATGGGTACAAAAGAGTTGAAATATCAAATATGTATTGTATTTGTATGAAAAGTTTAAGAATACATAAATATGTACATAGCTATACTAAATGAACAAAAGTATATGAACCATCTTACCCAATTCTGCTTGTTGAACATCCCATTCCAGATTTAGTCCCCCTTTGCTGTTATAATAACCTTCACTCTTCCTTTTTTTTTTTAGCGTGGCTGTGGGGATTTGTGCTCAATCAAAAGAGCATTAGTGAGGTCCTGACGCTGATGTTGGGTGACGACGCTTGGTGCACAGTTGCTATTCCAGTTCACCCCAAAGGTGTTCAATGGGATTGGAGTCAGGGCTCTGTGCAGACCACTCGAGTTCTTCCAACCAAAACTTGCTAAACCATGTCTTCATGAACCTTACTTTAAAACTACCGCGTACAAAAATACTGTATCTCTAGAGTTGGCCATATAATTTATTCTCTGTATTATATTCCATGTGCTCAAATGGGATTTAAGTCCTCATCAACTCCATTTTACTGGGAAAATATTCATTTAATGTGCAAATGCAAGAAGAAGAAGAAGAAGAAGAAGAAGAAGAAGAAGAAGAAGAAGAAGAAGAAGAAGAAGAAGAAGAAAAAGACAAATGTAGCCCCAAAATCTGTGGAAAATACTGAATGAAAATGATTCAGTCGTCCTTGTGAAAAACAGTCAGTAATCAATTTATTTGCAGCAATCAAGTTGATCTTGTACAGCAGTTATTTCAGCTTTTTCAAAGTGTTTAAACTTTGTCAAAGTTTTAGCATTTACAAACACTCAGATTAACATGTCAAACATGAATGAGTGATATGCTGACAATTGTTTATCCTAGCTGATGTGGATCAAAAGTGGATGAAAGCTACCAAAGAATGCTTGCCTGTCTGAGTCTGTAGATATTTTCTGTCACTAACATAAACATACAATCTGGCAATTTGACTTGCTTTCAAAATAGGCTGACATTTCCCCAATACAGTACGTACACACTACACAGAATGTTTTGCTTTCCTGTAGAGAGGTTCATGCTGGCTCTTCATTTAAATAAGAGTTTGAGGTCCTGAGGTTGATAGCCATGTACACGCTGAGAAAATGTACTAAACTCTTTGAATTGCAAATACTTATCAGTGGGAGGTTCTGAATTAACCTGGTTGTCAACATATCAACATGATTTTCATACTGAGATACACTCTTTCCTGAGAATTTTGAGATCAAGAATATCAAGATCCTAGGAGTGATAATATAATCTGCATAATATGCTAGAAGTATGTTTAGCATATTATGCAGATGAGCAAAAAATCCATAAAATGCTGAAGTAAGTAGGCATGGCCTTAATTTGGTTTAAGACAAGGAATAATAGTAAAAAAAAAAGTAAAAAAAATCGTTTAATGGACCTAAGGTTCCTGAAAAAGACAAAGCATAAATTCTTGCACTATAGCTCCCCCATCAGGCTGATTGGGCTCCTCTCACATGCATTCAGCTGTCAAAGTTTCACATCTGTAGGACTTATGGTTTGGTGTGCAAGATTAAGATCATTGTCTTGTTGCATGATCCAATTTCAGCCTAGCTTAAGCTGTTGGACAAATGGCTTCACATTTATCTCAAGAATGTTCAGGTATAAAGTGGAGTTTTTTGCTGTCTCAATGACTGCAAGTTTCCCAGGTCCTGTGGCTGCAAAAAAGCCCAAATCAATCACACCTCCACCACTATGCTTCACAGTTGGTATGAGGTGTTTGGTTTTCACTAAACATGGTGCTATGCATGATGACCAAACATCACCTTGATCTCATCGTACAAAGGACATTGGTCCAGAACTTTTGTAGTTTGTTCAGAAGCAATTTTGCAAACCTAGATCATGCTGACTTATTTGTTTTGGAGAGAATGGGCTTTTCCTACCCCCCCTGCCTGAAAGCCATACTTATTCAGTTTTTTCTGACAGTGCTTTCATGAACATAAACATTTAATGTGCTTACAGAGACCTGTAAGTCACATAATTTTCTCTGAGCTGTAAACGGCCTGACCTTGGACTGAAGTTTCTGGGACACCAACTTCTGGGAAGTCTGGTAACTATTTTGAATTCTTTCCATTTGTAAACAATCCATTTCACTATAGAATGGTGAATTTCAAGTTGTTTGGAGATGGCCTTATCACTCTTCCCAGATTGATGAGCAGCAACAATTGCTTCTCTGAGGTCATGGCTGATGTCCTTTCTTCCTGTCTCTTGATATCCAACTAATCTTGTGCATTTTATTAGTAACACCTAAATGCTAATTTTTCTTTTAATGCTTTTGGAAGTAGGAAAGGTGTACTTATTTATTTCCACCTGGTTTCTGAATGTTAGTTTACATTTTTTGTGGTGGAAGTTGCAAGCAGCCTAAAACTTATTCTTGTGCACATATTTTACTCACTGACTATATGTTGTGCTTTCTGAAATTTTGGCTTCACAATGAGCTTTCACATTGACCTCGTATGTTATTTATTTATTTATTTTTATCACTGGAGCATGTATTATCCATTATCCAGCGTGTTTCAGAGCCTGTGTCTTTGAATGTCCTACTTCTTGGCTGCTCAGATGCATAGAGGCCATGCATAATAGCACTTCAGTGCTAATCTTTCAATAACATAAGGTTTATTTATTAGAAAATAACTATTCTGTTTATAACCTGACACACAGCAGAGAAGCAGATACAAGTTTGTGGGCTTACCAATACAACTAGTGGTTGAAACAAAAATCACTCTTGGAACTGTAATAGTTTTATTCTGCGATATATTGTTGAGACATTTCTAATTAAGCCTAAAATTCTAAATATTTATATTACAATATATGAATAATAGACCTGCCACTCTTCTGCATCATGCTCCAATTCTCATAGTACACTAGGAACACAGTGAAGTGCAAGGGCTTTCTTCTACAATGCACCCTGTACTGATAGATAGATAGATAGATAGATAGATAGATAGATAGATAGATAGATAGATAGATAGATAGATAGATAGATAGATATATTGATCGATCGATCGATCGTCGATCCTGTAAGGGAAATTATGTAACTGCAGCATAAAAAATAACAATAAAATTAAAAGCAGAATTGCAGATCTCAAAAAAAAACCCCACTGAATATTAAATAAGAATATGTACAACATCAAAAAGAGCAATACTAATAAATAAAAGACAAAGGAACAATAAAAACAGGTGTGCAAAAATGGCCAGGAATTATAATAGTTACGACATACGTATGAAAAACTTTAAGTACAGAAGGTTGTGCAATTCCACAGAGATGAGTTGTATAGATAGATATGGTGATTGCACAATCATCCTCCTCTCTGGTTTCACTCCACCATGCAACTGCGTTTATCCGCAGCTGCACATGAAGCTATGGGGGAGTATATTGACTATATAAGATATAGTCATCTGTCCACATCACTTGCATCAGTGGGGGTTTCTTTGTACAAAACAAAGGTAGTGGACTCAGAATATTGCTATCCCTTCCTTCTTTAAGAAACCGGGCATATTCACAAACTTTAATCTCTGCATTCATGAAGGACAATAAAGCCCTATAGTACCACCTCAGGCCACTATGATTATTGCATCATCCCGTATGGGCTCTCTAATGCCCCCTCTGTCTTCCAGGTGTTAACAAATGACATCTTCTCCTAAATGGACCAGTGAATTGGGCCTTAACTTTGTCAAAGGCTGTTTTAGCTCCAGATCCTGTGTGGAGAGCCAGACTATCTGTGCTGGTTGTAGTTGAGGTTGTGGACAGTGATGTTGGAGTGCTTGGTTCTTCTGTTAACCGATGGGTCTTTGTGGACATGCACTGCTTCCCATGTTTGCACGCTTCTCCTTATTACTTGTTGATGGAAGGTACTTCTGAGGGTGGACAGTGGTGGTTGGTAGCCAAGCACCCATTGGAAGCAGGTCAAACCAGTAAATGAGTGAATGAGTGAATTTTGGACATATTTGGCATATTTGATTTAAACATGAAATTTCATATACAAATTTCATATATAGTTTTTGCAAGAACAAGCAGTAGTTATTATTTACAAGTTAATTTATTTCCACAACTTCAGAAATTTGCAGTCACTGTAAAATATATGGTCAAACAGTCTGATGCTGTGTTTAATCAGGTGGCAGACACTTCCATTCAGTAAACTAGTTTGCTAATTACATGACTGTAAATACTACTGAGTGATATCTTTAACAGAATAAAGCCAATAACATTTTTATCATTTTAGACGAAAGCTCTAAAATAAAATTTTAAAATAAAAGAATGCTGGATCCTGGTTAGAGCATAAAGACTCTCAGCAATGTTTCATTTATTTCTTTCTGAAGAAGCTTGTGACTGAATTTTATCCATCTACAATTTTCAATGAACTGATTTTATCCAAATGATATACTAGTCCTTATGTTCATTTAGAGAATCTAATGCAGAAAATGTATTCCCTTATTTGTCACTCATCACATGGATGTATGAGCCCTAATATCAACAGAGGCTTTCAGTCGGAGACTCATCAAGCAGTGGTCCACTGCACAATTATTCTACTGATAAATGGAATGAGTTCAGCAGCCATCATTTACTGAATATGGAGACAGTGGCCTTGTATTAGTGCAGGTACAAAAGTGCAGATATCTCTCCAGCCTGGCCATTCAATTCAATTCAATTCAATTTTATTTGTATAGCGCTTTTTACAATAGATATTGTCTCAAAGCAGCTTTACGGAAATATATAAACACAGTATACAGATATTAAAAGTGCACATTTATCCCAATTGAGCAAGCCGGTGGCAACGGTGGCAAGGAAAAACTCCCTAAGATGTTAAGAGGAAGAAACCTTGAGAGGAGCCAGACTCAGAAGGGAACCCATCCTCATCTGGGTAACAACAGATATTGTGAAAAAGTTGGTTATGGTTTTATATGAAGTTTGTTTGGCCTTAGAAGCAGCTGTAGTCCCAGAAATCTGTAACTGGAGATGATGAGAGCTCCATCCAGAGTTAGGACATCTGAAACGGATCTGGCAGGTCCGTAGAGCAGAAAATATCAGGATCTCTAGTATCTACATAAAATCGTGTGTGGCTTGGCAGAAGGAGAGAGGGAGAGAAAAGATTATTAGGACTGGGAATTAGCATAATAGAAAGTCTAGTCATGGTAGGCTTGAGTAAACAAATACATTTTAAGCCTATACTTAAACACTGAGACTGTGTCTGAGTCCTGAACACTAATTGAAAGACTGTTCCATAACACTGGGGCTTTATAAGCGAAAGCTCTTCCCCCTGCTGTAGCCTTCGCTATTCGAGGTACCGTCAAATAGCCTGCATCTTTTGATCTATGTAGGCATGGTGGATCATAGAAAGCCAAAAGGTCATTTAGATACTGTGGCACGGAACCATTTTGTGCTTTAAGTTAAGTTAATAATAGTATTTTATAATTAATGTGAGATTTCACTGGGAGCCAATGCAGTGTGGATAAGGTTGGGGTGATGTGGTCGTATCTTCTAGTTCTAGTTAGGACTCTAACAGCTGCATTCTGGACTAACTGGAGTATGTTTATGGTCCTAGTGGAACATCCAGACAGTAAGGCATTACAATAATCTAATCTAGAGGTGACAAAAGCATGAACTAATATTTCTGCATCATGTAGTGACAATATATTTCTTATCTTAGAAATATTTCTGAGATGAAAGAAGGCTATCCTTTAATATTATCTATATGACCATCAAGTGATAGACTAGAGTCAATAATTACTTCAAGGTCTTTAACTGCTGTACATGATGAAACAGAAAGTCCATCCAGAGTTACTATGTGATCTCTAAGCTTACTTCTAGCTACACGTGGTCCTAGTACAAGTACTTCTGTCTTATCAGAATTAACTAAGAGGAAATTAGTTAGCATCCAATGTCTAATGTCCTTTACACATTCCTCAACTTTATTAAGCTTCTGTCTGTCCTCTGGCTTGACATACATACTGAAACATACAACTGTGTATCATCAGCGTAACAGTGGAAGCTAATTCCATGTTTACGAATAATTTGGTCTAGAGGTAGCAGATATGAAGTAAAAAGCAGTGGGCCTAAAACAGAACCTTGTGGAACTCAAATTTAACCAAATTTAACCTTTAATGACTGTGTGGATATATACCGTGAGCCGTGCTTCACACGGCGCGGTTGAATGCGTTGAATACATGCGTTGAATATATGTATGTATGCCATGTATAGCTCGAGTGCGACTTTAGCGAGTCTTGGTTTCATGTCCTGTTTATGCCATAGCCATAGCCATAGCATTAGCATTAGTGTTTGCGTTAGCCACAGTCTTAGTTTTGTTTAGCTTAGCTTAGTTGTAGAGAGAGAGAGCCTTGTTTCTGTTTCTGTTTATTTTCATCACTTGTAAATAAACCTCACGGTTTGTACTGCGAATGCATCCTGCCTGCTTCCTGCTGTCACGCCATGTGAAACATGTAGGTACATGATCTGGTATGCAAGTTGATGAATTCGCTGAAGAGATTAATTAAGCTAGTTCGATCTCTCTAAGGGGAGTAAAACATTCTAAACATTGATCTGATATTGCTATATTATCGTTTATAGGGTTAGTTATAATACTGTCTGGTTTTAATTTAATACCCTGAATTTCACATCTAATATTTTTAATCTTACCAATGAAAAATGTAATGAAATCTTCACGGCTATGTAATGATTGTGTGCTTCTTTCTGTAGTGGTTTTATTCCTAGTTAATTTTGCTACTGTGTTGAATAGAAATCTCAAATTGTTTTGGTTATCTCCTATTAAGGTGGAGAGATAGACTTTTCGAGCATCACTAAGAGTGATGTTCTATAGTTCAGTAGGCTCTCCTTCCTTGCTGTTTGAAATGTTACCAATTTGGTTTGACGCCGTTTACATTCAAATTGTTGAGTGGTCTCCAGGGTGCTAGTTTTTTTTCTCTCTAATTAATTTTCTTTTGAGTGGAGCCACTCTATCTAGCGTGTAGCGGAGTGTTGACTAAGCATTCAATCACCTGATCGAGTTCTATCGGATCAGATGTTGATCCAAATCTAATTGATGTCTCTGGGAGGTTGTTTATGAAGCTTGGTGCAGTAGCTGAAAGTACGTTTTACGCAGTAGCGAGGAGAGGTGGAAATATTATGATAAATACGTATTATGAACGAGATAAGATAATGGTCGGAGACAACTTCAGACTGCATAAAAATTACAATATTTTCTATATTTAATCTATATGTTAGTATGAGGTCAAGATTGTGACCACCATTATGAGTAGGTCCGATTACGTTCTGATTAATCGTTACTGAATCTAAGATGGACACGACCGCTGTTCTCAGAGGGTCTTCCGGGTTATCAAAATGAATATTAAAATCACAGATGATTAATGCTTTATCTACAGAAACAACAAGGATTGAGATAAAGTCTGCAAATACGCTAAGAAATTCCGTATATGGCCCTGGGGGTCTGTAAATAATAATTAGAGGAATTGACTTTTTTTTTGTGGCTACATAAGGTATACTGGTATAAAGAATTTCAAAATAATTAAATATATTATAAGGTTTTTGTGTGACGACTAGATTTTTACCATGGATGAGACCAACACCTCCTCCTACCAGTTGAACGAGGCTGATGTACATAACTGTATCCAGGAGGACTGACTTCATTTAATGCTATGTACATGTTTGATTTAAATCAAGTTTCTGTTAAACACATTATATTACATTCCTGATCAGGAATGATTTTGTTAACAATAAGAGCCTGAGACGCAAGAGATCTAATGTTTAATAATCCTAGCTTCAGATTAAAGGTGCTGGATGTGCATTCAGTAACTAATTTTATGTTAATTAGGTTACTAAAACAAACTTTCTGAAATTTTCTATGTATTTGTATAGCTCGGGGAACAGACATAGTCTCTATAGTATGTACTACAAGTGTCGAACTATTAATTGAACATTGCTTATGATGAACGTTGTTATTGTAGGAAGATGCAGTCACTTGGTGTGTAGTGCCATGGAGAAGTTGTCTGACAGCAGTTCCGCTCTGAGGCTGCTGGGGTGCAGGCCATCAGGACGAAACAACCTAGGACGCTCCCAGAACAGATTCCAGTTATTAATAAACAGCAGATTCTGTTCATTACACCAAGAAACTAACCAGTCGTTTAAAGCAAGAAGTCTACTGAACTTTTTACCTCCACATCTGTACAAGGGAAGGGGTCCAGAGACGATGATCTTCGTAGTGGGTGATCTGCCTTGTACCGTCTCGATCATGCTGGCGAAGTCCCTCTTCAGAACCTCCGTCTGCTGCAGCCTGATGTCGTTTGCCCCAGCGTACAGCACGACAGCTCCAATGCGCTCATCCTTCTTCAGGATCCCAGGTACCTGCGCAGCAACATCAAGGACACGAGCACCAGAAAAACAATGTGTGTGCACCTTACCCTTTGTTGAAGAGACGCGGACATTTCACACAATGGAGTCCCAAACGATCACAGCATTTGGTCTGGTTTGACAGAGAGGGGCAAAGCAGTTCCTGGTTGGGATCTCGAACATCGGAGGTGGAGAGGTCCTCGCCCGGGGTATGACTCTCACCTTTTGCTGTTGGTGCACCCAAGGTACGTGGTGAGTCGGCACCAGGGTGATGGAGTCCTCGGCTGGAAAAGTCTTGGTTGCATGGTCACTGCACAGAGAAACACATGGCATAGAGGGACTGGGAGTGGTAAATACCACGCTGCATGCTTACCTTGGATGTGTAGGCAGAAGCACAAGATGTTTCCAGCGCGGTTCTTTGCTCCAGCAGCTGCGCCTGCTTGTTGAGTAGGTTGCGGATCTGTTTCTCCACATCCTCCAGTTCCAGCAGCACCAGGTGCAGCTGGAGCGACTCCTCATCTGCACTCAAAAGCTGAGAATTAACCGACATATTTCCATTAAAAAACAGCGGTAAATGTGAAATGTAAACAAGGCTAGCGGGCTACCAGCTTATCGCAGATGTATGTAAAAACCAATAAAACTTAGCAACAGCGCAAAGTTACGATTGTTTTATCTAAAGTAGTATCAGTGATATTTGTAAACGTTGTAAAGGTAAAAAAAATAATATAAGGTAAAAAATAGTATAATTTTAAAGTATAGAGATTGGAAGAAAATAGCGTCAGCTTGAGGTTCTGTCCTGGGTGGAATCCTATCTCTCAAACAGATCTTTCAAGGTATCATGGAGGGGAGGTATTTCTGAAACTCAGCAACTCACAAATGGCGTTCCACAGGGGTCAGTTCTGGGTCCACTGCACTTTTCTATCTACACTACATCTCTAGATCAGGTGATTGAGTCTCATGGCTTCTCATTTCATTGCTATGCTGATGCCACCCAGCTCTATTTGTCCTTCCAGCCTGACGATCCATCCGTCTCTGCATGTATCTCTGCTTGCCTGTCGGACATCTCGTTCTGGATGAGGGAAAACCACCTTAAGCTCAACCTGGCAAAATCTGAGCTTCTCGTCATCCTGTCCCTCAATCAACCAGAACTTCACTGTACAGCTTGGCTCAACCACACTCAAGCCAACCAGGATGGCCAGGAACCTTGGGGTGATTCTCGATGACAGCTTGACCTTTACAGACCACATCTCAACAACTGCATGGTCCTGTAGGTTCATCCTGTACAACGTCAAGAAAATCAGACCCTACATCAATATCAGACCCTACAGATACTAATCCAGGCTCTTGTTATCTCAAAACTGGACTACGGCAACTCACCACTCTCAGGCCTCCCAGCCAGCTCCATCAAACCACTTCAAATGATTCAGAATGCAGCAGCACATCTTGTCTTCAACCAGCCCAAGAGAACCCATGTCACACCCCTCTTCATCTCCCTCCACTGGTTTCATGTAGCCGCTTGAGTCAAATTCAAGGCCTTGATGCTCACGTACAAGACCTTGTCTGGAACAGCACCCTCCTACCCCAACTCTTTCCTGAAGGCTTATGTTCCCTCACGCAATCTGCGATCAATTAATGACCGACGCTTAGTAGCACCTACTCAGCGTGGCTCAAGGTCCCTTTCAAGAACATTCAAACTAACTGTTCCTCTGTGGTGGAATGAACTTCCAACCTCAATCCAGACCGCAGAATCTCTCACCATCTTCAAAAAACAGCTAAAGACCCATCTCTTCCGTGAACACCTAACCAACCCATAAAAAAATTTAAATAAAAATAAAAATCTACTCTGGCACTTACACCTCTAGTCTGCGCACTTTGCTTCTTCAATTAACGGATCTTGCATGGTAGCACTGCTTGTATTGTTCTCTGCTTGATATATCGCTTTGCTTGTATTTTCTCATTTGTAAGTCCATCCATCTTCTACCGCTTACTACTTCTTCAGGATCGCGGGGAACCTGGAACCTATCCCAGGATAGCATCGGGCACAAGGCGAGGTACACCCTGGACAGGGTGCCAATCCATCGCAGGGCACAATCACATACACACTCACACACCCATTCATACACTACGGACATTTTAGACACACCAATGCATGTCTTTGGACTGGGGGGATGAACCCATAGTATTCGGAGGAAACCCCCGCAGCACGGGGAGAACATGCAAACTCCGCACACACAAGAATCGAACCGCGGATCCTGGAGGTGTGAGGATAAAAGCGTCTGCTAAATGAATAAATGTAAATGTAATGTAGATATAGATATAGATACTGGTATTTCCATTTAAAAATATTTCAAAATATGTTGTGATATTATTATTATTATTATTATTATTATTATTATTATTATTGTGATATTATTATATAATTAATGTAGCTTTACTTAATTTGTAAAGGAAATGTTTTTCTTAAAGTAACAGAGCCCTTTTGAGAGCTGAATGCATTATAGTTTACTTGGCTACATGAGTTTTATTTTTAAAAATTATAACAGACCTAATGTCCAGCAGTATGCTGTTCCACAACCTAAGGTGAGCAGTGACTGGAAAGGCAGAGGACCATGAAGGGGTTTAGAAACAAGTCAAATTTTCATCTGTATCCTGTAATGGACAGAGATGGCGCATTACAGTCTAATGTCAAACAAAGCCTGAAACAAATGCCATTGCCTACAATCCCCTCCATTTGCTTACCACTCCTGCAATTACAGGCACCGACAATTTCCCAACAACAAAGAACTACAAAGCCTGCCACATTATGGTCCCATGAATCATATCCATGACATAGTCTCCAGAGTAGTAACAGCACACACCTGCTTGCAAGCACCACTTTCCCTTTAAAATAACTTCCATTAGAAGAACATTGCAAAGCCTTGCCCCTAGTTTTTCTGTTGACGAATTCAAGCCTATTGTCTGTTTGAATGCTTTGCTGGATTTGAGGGTGACAGATCTGAATATAGTTGGCATAACAAAGGAATGAGATGTGCTCCCAAATAATCATGACTAATGATAGCATGTACAGTAATATAAGACTGAATACAGGACCTAATGTTGATTTTTGAGGTACTACGTAGCCATTGCTTGCGACGGTGGAAAAGAAAGTGCCTAAATTAACCTGTGACTAAGATCAAACTAGAACGAGTTGTAAACTACCCCTTTAAGCACCACTGTGTGCTCAAAGTGTTCAATATGGATCTTTTGTTTGAACGTTGATCAAATTCTCTTGATGGATTTTGCAAAGAGGCTAAATTTTTTAAACAGTAACAGTGGCAGCATTTAAACAGACATTTATAATGGATAATACACTGGGACCCAATACTTGTGTTTTATTCAATGTGCTCTATGGATCAGAGATGTGTTTTTACCAGCGCTTGATGAGGAAAAAAAGGAGAAAGTGTCAGTACTCCCCTTGTTCACACATTGGCCGGTATTGGCTAATAATTAATAGTATATAATAATAATAATAAATAGTATTACTTTCTGATTTGCAGTGAATAAAATATACTAGGACATGTCAGTGATATTCACAACATAAATTTATTTACACAAAGGGACAACCATTTGCCTATCTATTAATTTTATAATATTATTAAAATATAATAATTTAATAATCTGTATTTTACTATAGTGATGTAATAATATAATAATGCAATATCTGTATGATACTATATACTATTCGTTGAATTATTATTATATTATGTATATGTGTGTTAATTGAAAATTTGTGAATGTCGACACCTTATTCAGAAAATCCACTTAAAGTAGATACATGCACATACACAGTTCGCAAGGAATTGTGGGTGCTAACAGATGCTTAGCTTTAGGCTCGGTATTTAGGAATGGCAACTCAGGCATACTTACAACAACCGTGTATACAGGAATATTCTGATGCCTGTGCGCATATAAACATCGTATTCGGAATATGGCTGCAACCCAAATATAGAACTTAAACAAAATTTGATCGGTTTGTAAACGTCACTGTCTGACTCACGTGTTTTCTTTGTGCCCTTTTGGAGCCAGGCCAACATTATTGGCATTAACTTTACTTAGCATTAATGTTATGTTAGATAACAATACACTAGCATTAATGTTTTTTATCGGTGAGAAGTGAAAAGTACACAAGAAAAAGTCACAAATATAGAAGTGCCGGTACTGCATACCAGTGAGTACCGGTTCCCACTTCTGGCACTGTTTTTTTTTTTGCTTGTTTTTTCAAAATATTTATGTGTGTTATCTTTTTCTGAAAAAATTACTTCTCTCAATCTAAATTAGTTGTGGGTTAGTTTTTCCTCCCCCAATTGCAGGTGGTCCTGCAAAAAAATTTTAAACTCACCAGCCTTCCTCAGGTATTAAAGGGATTGGATGAGCTGACGCAATACAAAGATAAGATAAGATAGAACTTTATTAATCCCCTGTGGGGGAAATTTAGGTTGACATAGCAGCACGAAGGAATATAAAAGAATAGAACAGAACAGATGCCGATTTATGGAAGTATTCACACACTATTTACACTTTACAATCGGTAATAATTATTTACAACCAGAAATTGTCTCACATATGATCAGGCATAAATTTGTCAGTTTGGTGCTGTGGTGTAGTGGAACCTGATGCCTGATGGCACAAAAGAGCCTCCAAAGCACTTTAAGGCTCGGGGCTGGATGAGTCTGTGGCTGAAAGAGCTCCTGAGCTGCCTCTGTTCAGCATAGAGAGGATGAAAGGTGTTGTCCATGATGGTGTTCAGCTACCTTCTCATCCTCCTCTCAGTCTCCACCTCCACACCGTCCAGTTCCATCCCCAAACTGCTCTGCTATTTTGCATGTTTCCTTACATTAAAAATAGAGCACTTTTAATGATGATTTGCCATACACTGCAACAGAAATGAGATTTTCAACAAAGTTTGATAAATCATTTGAAATTGAGTTTGATCAGTCACCTGCATATTTGAACTTAATGCTGTCCATCCATCCATCCATTTTCTCCACCACTCATCCTGGTGAGGGTCGCAGTCAAATTAACAAGTCAAAATGTAAAACTAAAGTTATAGTATAACACTTGACCATAACTGTATTTTTGATTTATGATTTTAAAAACAATGTTCCACAAACACTTATTGAGCTTTTTTTCTGGACTTCCTGTTACTGTGAATATTAGAAAGAAAGCCTTCATAATTTTAAAAGCTTTGAAACTATAGAAGGTTCATTGCAGCATGTCACAGACATGAAAGTGGTCCTTTACTCTACTTACTACCTGTGGCTTACAGAAATGACTGTGAAATTGGGTGTATTTATGAAGGCAAATGAACCATAATTGCTTTTCCTGTTTGTCTTTGAGTCGTGACATGCTTACAAGCCAAACAGTGATTTCCTCTTCTCGCCTTGGTTTATAGGAAACGTTGGGACGAATTTAATGTATAATTTACAGTAGGAAATTTTCAGCCACCCGCCAGAAGGCTACAGATATTTTGGCTCATACCTGGGGCATCCCAAAATCCCTTTCTATTTCTATCTGCCTTGTTGACAAGTTAAAGAAAACATGTGGCAAGTGTGGCTTTTGTGATGCTCTGAGAAATGACTGGTACATTTTTTTGGTCAGTCGGAACTCTTCATGAATGCTGAAGTCAGCCACCCATCACTCAAATAACTTAGGGTTATGTTCTGTCACTGTACTATCCATAAACTCCAAAATCATGCCTCTTAGGCAAAGTATGCTAATGAATCAAGAAACCAAAAACACATAAATGCATCCCTGCTTTCCATCTCAACGTCTGTATGTTTACACAGGGACCTTGGCAGACTTCTCCAGGAGTAAAGCTTAACATGATGCTGAAAGGTTTCAAAGGTTATAAAATATACTCTTACTTTGTTGAAAAAAGAAACCACAGTCGCTGGAAATCTTATATCCTGGGAAACCAATCAAATGCTTAGTCTTCCTGGTTATCGATGGGATACGGAAAAGACTAGAAGACACATTTATTCCCTCATTGTCATTCCAGGTCATTAAAACGCTCTTGCCTGTTGTGCGTCTGTCTGGCGTCACTTGTCTGTCTTCTGAGGAAAGACAGACTGTTTATGAATGCAGTGGTGCATACCTGATTAAATTGTGATGGTTGTAGAAGAGCCAAAATATGATTTTAAGACCTAGCGCTGCACACCACACTATAATGTCCTTGATATTTAAGCAGGATATGGTCACTCTCTTATTTTGATTTTGTCTTCCCTCTGCCCAGGAGAAGCTTGCTTTGGATTCATATACTTGAACTAATTTGATTATAATAATATCCATGACAGAGGATCTACTGTGTCTCCATTTTAAAAAAAAAGATAATAAGTAATAATTGTTTGTATAATTTATTAATCATGCAGGTATTGTGATATGTTTATTGTGCCGAAACAAATGGACGTAACTGAGAATTTGATGATTGCTCCAATACCAACATTAGCTAAAGGTCAAATGGGTATCGCAATTGTGTTTTGCTCTTAACACAGAGGCAAGCTCCTTGAAATCCAGCTGTTCTGTACCGGTGTGCCAGTTGAACGGTTCGGAAATGTAAAGCCAAAACAACGCAGAACCCTGAGTTTTTTTTTATCCAGCAGATTTGACTGGATAAAATAAGAGCCTGTATCATTACAACTCTCATTCACAGCTTCAGATTGGTCTTGTCATGTAAATGTACTGAAACATAATTACTCATGGAGACATTTACATTACATTTATTCATTTAGCAGACGCTTTTATCCACTTACAAAAGAGGAAATACAAGCAAAGCAATCCACCAAGCAGAGAACAATACAAGTAGTGCTATCATATAAGATTGTTCTTTGAGTTCTAGAGAAGCAAAGTGTGCAGAGTAGAGATGTAAGAGCCAGTGTAAGTGCAGAATTGATTATTATTATTTAAAAAAAAATGGTTTGTGGACAAGTTAACTCTTAGTTAAAGTAAGTGTTCATGGAAGAGGTTTGTCTTTAACCGTTATTTGAAGATAGTGACAGTTTCTGTGGTCCGGATTGAGGTTGGAAGTTCAGTCCACCATTGAGGGACAGACAGTTTGAAGCTTCTGGAAAGGGACCTCATGCCTCATTGAGTAGGCACTGCTAAGCGTCGGTCGTTAACTGAACGCAGATTGCGTGAGGGAACGTAAGCCTCAAGGAGAGTGTTGCGGTAGATGGGTGCTGTTCCAGATAAAGTTTTTACATCAGCATCAAGGCCTTGAGTTTGATACAGGCGGCTACAGGAAACCAGTGGAGGGAGATGAAGAGGGGTGTGACATGGTTCTTTTGTGCTGGTTGAAGACAAGGCATGTTGCTGCATTCTGAGTCATCTGAAGGGGTTTAATGGAGCTGGCTGGGAGGCCCGACAGTAGTGCATTGCAATAGTCCAGTTTTGAGAAGACAAGAGCCTGGACCAGTATCTGTGTAGCTTGGTCAGTGAGATAGGGTCTGATTTTCTTGATGTTGTACAGAATGATCCTACAGGAGAGTGACGTTGTTGAAATATGGTCTGTAAAGGTCAAGTGGTCATCGAAAGCCACCCCAAGGATTCTGGCTGTCCTGGTTGGAGACTTACAACAAACATTCACTTCAAAACACTCTTTAAGGAAAACACCTTACTTTGAAACATCGACATATATTGAAAGAGATCAAACTGATAGTATGTAATCTCACAGCTTGATAAGTTAGGGGTGGCACTGGATATTGTTATTGCAGGAGGAATGAAAATAGATATTACCTTATGTCACGATTTCCCCTTGAGACAACGCTGCAGTTGCAGTATGCTCAGAAAACGAAGCACGTGCACGTGCACAAGCCAAAGCCAGATGCGCAAGCGCATATCAAACACACGCTTTTCGGTCTGCAATGATAGTTATTTTATTTACGAAGGACACGTGCTTTTGTTATGATTATGTTCTGTCTCTGCCCCTGTTTTGTCATTGTATGATTCCCAAGTGTGTGTCAATTGTTTTCAGCTGTCCGTGTTTACCCATGATTATGTTAGTCATTTAAACCCCTCATGTCTGGCGTAGAATTGAGTTTAATCATTACCTAGCAGTTCTCGGTTCATGGTTCATGGTTCATGTTACTGAGCTCGATTCTTGTTTCATCGTTTTGATTCCAGCCTAGCCCTGTTTATGTCCGTTTGCTGATCGCCTGACCTTTTGCCTGTTTCGACCATGCCTGTGTTTCACGATCTCTCTATTAAAAGTCTTTTACTGCACTTACATCTGTCCTATTCTCCATTATATTCCGCTACGTGACATGTGATATACAGATTTCCTGGTCACACTTTATGTTACTTTTTTAAATTTATTTTGGCTTTAATTTGTCATCAATCTCTAGCTTATTATATCACAATTCTCTTTTGTTTTACTGTCACTTTGTATTTTGCATTTTTAAAATGGCAAAAAAAAGTACATTTGAATATGTGAAAGCATCAGAACACACATTTCTATTCTTTCATTTTTGGAAGAAATAATTCAAAATACAATTTCCACTTTCCTTCATGGCCGTTGTCTATTACTTCATTTTAGCATATGAAAAAATGGCGGGTGGAAAAAATTATTTTCTCAAATGTAATTTTTATTAGCCTTTATTTGATAAGTTTTGATGAGTCTCTTGCATGTTATTACTGTACACTTTACCATCACCATTTCATATACAAGCAATTGCATATCATGTATCAGGTCCCAAATTGTCATGTATCAGGGAAGGAACTCTGGACTTCAGTTCCCAGCAGCCACCGCACCGTACTAATCAGTCACATGACCACCTGCACCTGAATGACTTTCTGGTTAACGAGCATTCTTATACTGTATATAGCCACTGCTTGCACTGCTTAATTGTCTTACTTTAATCTTTCTATGCCTTGTCTTTGTAGCCATGTTTTTGTTCCTTCGTTTATGTTTAATCCTTGCCACAGTGTTTTGCCTCGCGTTATAGTGTCTTCTGTAGGTTGTGTGTTTCTTTATTAAAACCCTAAATTCTGCAGCTGCATCGGTATCCAACTTCGTATCATGACAACAAATTGTATACATTTGAAGTTAGTGGACATTTTAATGGTCAATTTCTCAAGTTTGATGTTCCTCAACAATGAAACAAGTCCAGTGAATGAAAGCAACTTGAATAGATCCTGATTTGTTTGTAAAAAAATTTTTTTAATTCTAACGTTTCATACAAGTAATTTTGAACATGTTTGTATGAGTATTCATTCATTCATTCATTCATTCATTCATTCATTCATTCATCTTCAATAAATGCTTTATCTTGGTCAGGGTTGCAGTAGATTCAGAGAATATGCTGGTAACACTGGGTGCAAGGCGGGAGTAGCTTTCTTACACAAAACTGTTGTGTTGTCCTGTGCTCATGCTTCTGTGTATTTGGTGTCCTTGAGTATTTATCGCTCTGCATATATTGTTCTGTGTATTTACTGTCCTACACTAATCTCACACTGCTGTGTATTTGCACTTTATGTAGTCATGTGTACTGTTATGCATCATGGTACTGGAGAAATCACATTTCGTTCCAATGTGTACAAGCTACTGTATATAAAGGTATGTAGGACAATAAAAACCCACTTGACTTGGGTGGGACGACAATCCATTGCAGGGTTCCACAAACACACACACACACACACACACACACACACACACACACATTCAAATAAGTGCAAGCCCACCTAACTGCATGGTGTTGAACAGTGGGAGGAACTAAGAGGACACCCACAAAAACCTACTGTAGGGAGAACATGTGAAACTCTGCACACATAGTAACCTGAGCTCAGGATGTAAGCCAGGACCCTGGAGCTGTGAGGCAGCAATGCTACTCACTGCACCACCATGCCACCCTTGTAGGAATATGTAATCATGAAGTAGGTCCAAGGCTACATCAGCTTAACAAAACTAGAAGAGGAGGGCAGTGGTTGTTATTATAGAGAGGTATAACATGATCTGTCTCTCAAATTTAAATATAATTTGTACATTAATTTCTTTGACAGATGATTTTATCCAAACAAGTGTCCAATTTGTAGACTACGCAGTGCATAATCACTTCTCTGTAGGTAAAGACAAAATACTCTGATAGAGAAGTAGAATACACTGTTTACAGATAGATTTAAATGATTTGCTTTACAACTTTTGGAAAGGTTTTTATTTCAGTGTCACTTTCAATTCTTGCTTGAGAGTAGAATAATAGAAATGTTGTGTCTTGATGGTTTCACACATCCAAATGCCTGTCAAAGAAAAATCGGATTACTATGAGGTCTAATGTTTTTTTTTTGTCGCTTTTTTTAAGTTTGGAAAATGGTAACCAACATTGACTGAGATTTTTCATTATAGCGTCTAGTTCCAAAAATTTACTGTGGCATATTTCATGATCATTTAATGAAGCACATTTTAGTTTTCAGATTGAATTAAGATACAGAGTTTAGATCCGCTTAAGGACTGTATGACAGCTTGTGAATAAAACACTACTAGTGTACTTTAAAGCTCAAAGACGAGTGGGGAAAATTGCATTTGCTTCTAGGGCGCTGATTACCATAACGGAATTTGCAAAAATATGAATATATGATTTCGACTGAGACAGGTTGGCCCCTGTCATTCAAACCCTGACATCCCTTTCTGTAGCCACAGATCCTTTTGTTTTATGTTCATCTGTTCCTAAACTCTTCAGGATGACATAAGGAATGTGTGCATTTAATCATGTTTTTGACAGCTCAGGACTGCGCAAAAGAGGATGGTTTGTTCTTGCGAGTCGCAATGGCTGTGGGTCCATGTTTGGCTTGGAATCCAATGAATAACATTGTATGTGGAAAGGAAATTAAAAATGCAGGGTTGTAATTTACAGGAGAGTGGAACTGATTTAAAGCAGCCCCTCCCTTTTTTCTTGCCGCTGCTCTTCCAAAGGCTTCCAAATGTGCCACAGCTGAGAGAGAACTGAGCTTTCTTGTGTTGGCAAAAACAAGAAAGTTGAAGCTGTCAGTTCTTTTTCCATGCCAAAGCTTGATGGCACAAGGTAAACGATTTATGAAATCCAAATGCCTTGTGCGTCGGACTGAACTGACTTACACCGATTGAGAACATTTTACGCATTGAAGAGCAACATAAAGAATCTGTCATCGCTGGAAAGCTGAATGCACATTTAACAAAGTGTGTGATGTCTTATGTGACTCATACTGTGTTCAAAAAAGTTGGAAAGTCATCACATTGGCCCATCGCTTTATCTACATGTCCAAGTACAGTAAGATCATTTGCATGTGTTTAATTTCTACTTGAGAAGTCTGAAGAGTTTTAAAGCCTGGCGCTGGTACTGAAGTTCTGTGAGCCAGACCGTAGCTTTCCCTAAAGTGTCTGGTACTTTTTGTCAGAACCGTTTACTTTCATAGACAGAGGCATTTTGAATGACATTGCATCAGTCCTGTTACAACATTCAAGATTCTGAGGCTTGTGGCCAGATAAGTGTACAATAAATAGAGCACACTCCATGAGAAATTTAGGGGTTAAGTCATTTCCAACAAAACAAACAGTGGCAGTGGATTCTGCCTCAGCTGCCCTCCAGATTGCACGATCACTTGCTTGTCAGAGGTCGAACGGGATCAACTGCATCAACATAACCTTTGTATCAGAAAAATAGCCAATCAGAGCATTGCACATTACACATGATATGCACGAAATTCAGGCTGGTATTAGCAGGAGTGCTGTAAAGGGAGTTGGGACATTCTGAACAGACAGGGAACAGATATAGTCTAGGAGAACAATGATTATCTGAGGCAGCTGCCAGGGATATTAGTATTCGTATTTAATAGTATTTATAAGGCCACTCAGGCAACATGTCATATTCATCAAGTACTACTTACCATGATTTATTATTATTCACATTAGCCTGTCTTTCCTCCGTTATCACTGTGACTGACCAGAAGATGGCAACATTGCTCAAACATGACAGTATCTCCCCAGACTTCATAATCGAACGCTTAAACATTCCCCAGTTGCTTTCATGTCATTTAGAGATGAGTTATGTGAGAAGCAAGGATGTCTGTACAGACTGACTTGGGGCAGCGGCACGATACATACACACATGACAGCAGTTTACAAACACTCAAGACATTTTGTGATAAATATTTGAAGCACCGAGGGCCGTCAGCGGAGCTCACAGCTCAGAAAGATGCAGTAGGCGTGTCCATGTCCGCAAAATAAAACCCACGTGATTGGTGGGGGGGTACTGTTACAGGGCAGTGTGGTAAGCTAATGAGATGGATGAAGTGGCAACTGAACTGTTTGCGTAGGACAAACACAAGACGGGGGTCTGCTTCTAATGATCGCGTGGAAGACGCTAGGCCTTCGGGGTCGTGCCAGAGGAATTTTCCTAAAAACACAGACCTCTTACCGAGCCCAAGATAGACAGAAAAAGAGCGAACAGGCAAAAGTGAGGACCCTCCAGAGAGCAGTGGATTTTTTTTCCAGCAGGGCTTGGCGTGTGCTCATGGCGCCGGCATGGGTGTTAGCTGACGAGAGGCCGTCATTCACAGTTGATGCAGCGAACCCTCACGTTGTTGCTGTGCTGTGTGTGTGTGTGTGTGTGTGTGTGTGTGTGTGTGTGTGCAATGGCTCTGGATGTGCTGACTTGCAGGAAGGAGACAGTTTCAGTGGGAGGTCACTGAAAATAATGCCAGCTCCTCCATTTCAGCTTAGAAGATGGCACTTTTACTTAAATTCTTGTTTTTCATGTTGCAACACCGGTATCCCCAAAAGATACGGTTAATTCTATTTTTTGTTTATAATGATTACCGGGACATTTCGCCAAATCGATGCTTTCAATGGAGACAGAACACACGCTCCTTCCTTTCAAGTCCTCAGCGAACAGCATTAACAAAATGATTATGGTCTTAAGCATGCCACCCCTGGTGCACACACTCTATCTCTCACATACATTACACAAACAAGCGCTCATGTTCCTTTATATCACGATGACAGGTCTTAAGAGGATTAGAGCACATTGGTGTAGGCCTGCAGTACCTGGGTTTCCTTTAGGGTCTTCTCTACACACTATTCCAGGTTGTTTGACTTTACGGCTGCACTAAAGATCATGTTGGGAAGCTGCCTTCTCGTGTCACTGGGGTAACAAAGGATTTTATTTACGTCTGCCTCACAGATAAAGAACAGAGTCTTAAAGTTAGGATCTTAAATTGTTTGTGGATAAAGAGTAAGCCGTGCACGGATGATTACCTTGCTATAGTGTGATCGCAGAGAGCATGCAAAAACAAAATGGCAAAGAATGTCTTCAGAATGAGTAAAGAAATTGACAGGTTGTTTATGCATGTTTCAAATATTGTGCGTATTCCGATATTAGTTAAATTACTACAATATAGTGTGAATTGTTGGATTAGGTTGCGCTGTAATCTGGAAGCTGTGAATAACCCAAATACCTAATAATCTTAGAAAGCATACTGTACATAAGTTAAATATGTTCAGTGATTTGAAGGATAGGATTAAATTGTATTTATTTCTGCGTTCCTATACGATGGAGCACAGAAGCTTGGTAACACGATTGAAAGTGAAACAGATCAGACCCTATAATAACACATCAAGCCTCAGATTTTATGGCGTAAACGTTCCAGGGACTGTCGGAGCACCATGACGCTTGTTTGAGTTTGAATTTGTTCTTTTTCAGATCCTTTAATTAAAAAATATCTGAACATGCACATAAGAGTAACCAAGAAAAATAATCCCTGAAAGGCTAAGCTACACAGACTGTGTGTTCATTAGCTGCGGAGAAATTCGATGGTTTCATTAATTAGCTTTTGGCCTACCCGCTATTCTAGAGTGACAGGTCAGAGTAGTCACCGGAGGACTGTCTGATTCCATGCCAAGAGTGCAGTAGCTTGTGTGTGTGTGTGTGTGTGTGTGTGTGTGAGAGAGAGAGAGAGAGAGAGAGAGAGAATGATTTATGAAGCACTCGATATGTGAGGGAAGCACTATTCAGAGAGCTGTATTTTTCATCCATGTTGCACATATGTGAGAGATTTGCTGCCCAAACCTCCTGAGACATCATTTATCCTTTATCATAAGCATGTTGATAACATCCTCCTGAGCACACTAGACAAATATCTACAGGAGTTCTGGCAGAGGTTAGCTTCCTACAGTACAGGGCAGGGCAAGAAACATAAATAAGAAGTCAGTGTTTAGGTCTGCTTTTATTCGTTTATAATCCAAGGATGTTAAACAGGAAGTAATAGTGTGGACAATTTCCTTCCTGTACACACACTCCGACCGTTCCTTTATTGTCCAGTGGGATTCTGTGTTCTGTGTTTATTTCTTCAATGATTCCCGGGACCTGAGAAAGTCTATCGAACAGTGTGTTCAGTTAGGTATGCAAAAAGGAGTTGTTATGGGTAGGATAGCAAATAATGAATAATCTGGTGAAAAGACAGAAAGAGACAGACAAGACAATATAAGAAATAAAAATATAAGCAATTAAGAAATATAAGTGCAAGTCAAAAGCAGTAATTTAATATGAGCTAAAAAATTTAGAGATCTTACTAATGTGGTCTATTGCTGATATGACTTATAAATTAGATATTATGGTACTGAAGAGGTCTGGCAAGGGCACTATTACTATAGCTCAACCTGGTAAACACCCACACAGCGGTCCAGAGTGAAATATGTGCAAAAGGGAATTTGGCAACAAGAAGTAAACATTATTTTAACCAGCACCAAGCTGAAAAGCACTCTGTGCTACCTTTGCTTTACTATTCCACCAGACTTTGCTAATTAGAACCAGAGGAGCTGTTTCTGTGTCTAGGACAGGAGGAAGATGTTCCAGCTACAGGTGTCAGTGGGATCAAGGTGGCTGTTGCCCGAAGAGGTTGTATCATTAGTCTGCTCTTTAATGATGTGAATATTCCTGCAAGTAAAGCTGTTATTAACTTCAATATTTCATAACCCAACTGGGGGTTATGTGAATGTTGGGTTAACATTCACTATAACAATATAAATGAACCCCTGAAGGACGCTTTTTCTAAGAGTGCAAATAGGATTATAAATGTATGTTATGAAGTTTGTACTGTCATTAAAAAAACCATATTGTTGAAATCAGTACTTTGAAATGAGAACTATATACAGTGGGGTATAAAGGTCTGAGAGCACTAGTGAAAACAGTTCTATTTTGCATTCTTTTCTAATTTAATACAATACATTTTGTTATGTTAAAATAACACACTGAAATTATATTACTGACGACTTGAGTGAAAAGTAGAATCTTTAAAACATTTACAGGAGTTTCTTAGAATATGCGTTGTCCTCTTTCTTGCACTAAAGTTTCTGGAAAAAAAATGATCCATCTTATGATCCATCTCAGATCAAATCCATTGGAGTTTCTCCTTCAATAGAAGAGATGAGACATGAGGAAAAGCTGACCTTTTGTACACAACAATTAACATGATCAATGTCACATATTTTATATAGGGACCTAGAAATAGAGCATAATGTTTAATATGAAATATTCTCAATATTGAACATTTACTTTCTTTGTTTTAAACTGTTTATTTACAATTTTAAATAATGAAAATGTAAAAAAAAAAAAAAATCCCAGATTTTCAATGTGATCTCAGACTTTTGGACCCTACTGTACGTTCTGTCTGACTTTTTGACAACCAGTTAATATTTACATACCATACATACATACATATATATATATATATATATATATATATATATATATATATATATATATATATATATATATATATATATAAAATATATATAAATAAATAATAATATTATATATATATATATATATATATATATATATATATATATATATATATATATATATATATATATATATATATATATATATGTATCTACTTTGACTTTATTGAGGTTCATGTCTGTAGCTTAATACCTTAAAATGACAAAATTGTCAGATAAAACTTATAATACTATAATTATATAATGCATACTTTTCATAAACTTATATTTAGAAATAATGTGAATCTGAAAATAGTAGATAAAAAATTGAGGCTATGATTTTGCAACTCATTCTCCTCTGAACTGTCTGATCCTGAAACACAAGGTCTTTTACATTTCCAAATGCACTAAAATTGTTACAATTTTACTGTATACATGCCTCTTTTACAAGAAATAGTTGAAACCACAAATTGCTCAGAACAATTCCAATACTTTTAGCGTTCACCACTTTAAAACTGGGCCGCTGCAAGATTATAAATACAGTTTGATAGCTCTGTCATTACACCCTGAGTAGAGAGGAGGGGGTCAGCCATCTTGTGGCATCATGGCAGAATGGCTCTATTTGATGTGGGCGGCTTCTTTGAGCCTCGATGCCACAAGTTTCTGTACACTGTAAGAGGCAAAAAATACATATCGACACTAATAAAAACACACTCACGTAACTCAGCTCTGCTGTCCTCACGCATGTGCATGTTTATACACCACACACAAAGACACAAACAGTGACTGCTGATGAGACACGTACCTCTCTGACAGCATTAGCGCACTGAAATTATGCAGTCAAGTCTTGCATGTCTGTGCATTTATGAATAGCACCTGATTGTATATTTGCTCAGCAAACATGAGAAAACATAACTACAACAAGCCATTGTTGTACTTATTTATATATCTTCACTGCATGAAATAGAGACTCAGTCCTATAGAGACTCAGTCTCTGTCCCATATGAGCAGCATATCAGATTATTTGGGCTCTGGTCACATGGTGCCAAATGCAAAGCAGTGGTCATGTCCGGCTGTCACATTTTCTACAGAAACAGTAAAGCTCACAGCTGAGCTCTGACCTCTGTCTTCTTAGTCACTGTGAGTGGGAGCTGGAGGTCAGTGCAGGAGTTGAGGCCAATGGCTGGCTCTCATAGGTTGTTATTGTCTAGACTGAGCAACGCTTCCAGTAAACAGGCTCTAGTTGACGAGTTATGAGGTCAGCATTGCTCTGGATATAACAGTCCACACAGCAAAAGCAACAGATCTTCGTCTGACTCCTTTTTTCCTTCCGATGTGAACATGTGACGTTAAGATGACCGAGTTGACTCAGCGTTTTCCTTGCGCCTTGATTATAGTTGTTGTTTCCAGTACTGGGATATATAGTTTTGCATTTTGGAATGTTGGTAATACAAAAAAACAAAAAAAACCCTCTGTGCTTCTGAACCACTCATTTTGCTGCTTTTTTTTTAATTAAAAAAACAACAACCCTTGCCATATTCTATTGATGAAAACTATATAATATTCCTATTAGATGCTACTTTAAGGCTTGTCTTATATAAAATTATAGATTTGAATGCATTTGAAAATGGTAGATGGAATCAAAACTAAATATTCATCACAATTTCTAAAGGCGCTATTAAAAGTACAACCCCATATAAACATGGCCGTATAACAGTGAAAGCAGCAGACCCCTTCTCATATACAGACGGCCCATTTAGTTTTTTCTAAACATTCCCATGTGAGCATGCACGCAGAGCCAGCAAGCAAATGAGAGGTTAGTATGGAGATCTGAGAGGTCCTGCAGCAGTGATTGATGGGATGCCGGAGGACAGAGAGGTTTTGCCGCTGACAGAGAAAGCTCATCCACAGATCACAGAGGCCAGAGCTACTCTGGCTGTTCCACAAGCCAGGCTGCGGTGAGCATGAGAGAGATCTGCCCCCCATCTCATTATTCATCCAGCTTGGTGTGCTCCTACATATTTCAGCTCTTTACGGATGAAGACGAGCTTCTAGAGTGGTAACCTGGCCACCATATAAGTCACAGGATAATGAAGTAATCTGCTGAGGTACTGTAACAAAGGCAACACGGCATGATTAGCGAGAAACATGATATGGAGACCTTTTAGCCTAGTAATATGTCTATAGCTTATTGCTGTTGACTATAATTATTTATATTCACTGTAGGCTGTAACCAGAGCTGGTGACTTAAGTTCAAAAGATTTTAAATGGAGTCAGGTACTTAAGTAGATTTTCTAGCAGCCCATTCAGATTTAAATGACCTGTGTGTAGTTCACACTTCGAAGATCGTCTTCTCAGTTTGGTAACCTGTGGATTCACACCCACCATCTTGTGACGCACAACTTCTACCAGCCAGGGTGTGTGTTGGCTAACACATGCTGCATCACATAGTAGCATAACACACTCAGAAGAAAGCACTAGCTGCCTTCTTTCACATACATAAGCTCATAGAAACCCTAGAGTGGCTAGTGCTGCTGTGTTCGACGGTGTACTGTATAACATCCTTATAGAACATAGCCAAGTTTGCTCCCTTGGCTCCAGGCCACTGTCATGATTCAAATCTGTGAACTGATGATACAGTAAATACTTTTCTGTTGCACCACTTGGGAGCCCTTATTAAATTGTGCTTTTAAGTCACAAATGAAATTGTTTATTTACAAAATAGCAAGAATGCTATTGTCTTCTCTTCGTCCAATCTCAACCTTTGGGAATAGATTGTCCTTTTAATGAAAATTGTAATTAAATATTAAACCACTGTCGTTCGGTAGTTAGTCAGTTTTTCAGTTTCTGAGTTTTTACCAGTAGTAGCTTGGTTTGTAACATCTAACTATTTCTGAGGTATGTTCATTCATCTAGTTGGATGAGGTTTAAATTACAGTAGATAAATAACATTTCTTTAAAAAATATTTTTAGTTACTGGAATGGTTTTTATATTTCTCTTTTTAGATTTTTGTGACATTTCGGCTATCTGTGTCTGTCGAATTACAGTGTGACTACTTATATTGTAGTCAAAAATTAAAATGTATTAATAAAAAAGTCTTCACAGCCAAATGGTGAGCAAATGAAAGAAACTATATTATATTCAAACATAAAGCCTGTTATACTGTACAATATTCTTTATGAGTGCATGTCTACTAGTCTGTGTAGCTGTTTTTTACAGCCTCTTTTTGATGAAAAAGCAACAGTCTGCTATAAAACTTCCCCCTGAATCCCCTTTTCTTTTTGTCGTCAAAGTATCAGCAGTATGCATCAAGTCACACTGCCAGCTTTTCGGTTTCCTCCAACCTCCAAAAACATGCTGGTAAGTGAATCGGCTACCCTAAATTTCCCCTAGATGTGAATGAGTGTGTAAATACATGTATGCGTGGTGTCCTGCAATGGACTGTCATCCATGCAGCATGTTTTCCCACCTCAAACCCAGTGTTCCTGGAATAGGCTCCAGAACCACTGCAACCCTGACCAGGAAAAGCAGAAAAAGCGTTATGGAAGATGAATATATGAATGGATCTAAACAAAGTTTAAAACCATTTTCCAGATATTATTAATATATGTTTGACTTAGCCTGGTAAAGCCAGATGTTCATGACCTTCAGCACTGCTGAGTATGCACAGGTAGGCAGAGAGGAAGTTACAATGGATTGATTTGCTGGCACCCAGGCAGGCATCTGTATCCCATCTGTGAACGTGTGTACACGTTTCCACCTGGACAAAGTCTGTGCAAGCTGTTAAAACTCCCACTCTAGCTTCCAGATCCTGCTTTTGAGGAAAGGCTTCATCTGGTGTTTCTTACAATTTATGCCTTTTACACGTTCAAACCAAAGGAACTTTGAATGAGTCGGCACCTAATTCAACCGAATGACAGTATGTATATTTAAAAGTATATTTACTGATGGGGGGATGATATGGTTTCGAGGGCAACTAAAAAGTTTGTGATGAAATTTCTAGCCAGTTTTCTGAGTCATACATGAGAACGGCTAGATTTATTCAAAATTAAACAATACACTGTAACAGCCCCTCAGAAACTCCCAGTAGCTGGAAAAGTGACTTACAGAAAGCAAGCTGTATATGACTTTCTTTATAAAGTCTAGAAAGATATCAACATTAAGTATTGCATTAATGCAGATATGTCATGTCTAGTTCAGAGTTTTAATTATAATGATAATTTGCTGTTATTGAGGCAGCTTGGTAATGCCAGGATCTGAACTCACAATCTCCTGACCAACAGTCCAATGCCTTTACCACTGAGCCATCATAATTGAACAAGTATAATTTCAACAGATTTTAGATATACTTAGCTACTTACAAAAAAATATATCACAATAATAGTTTATGAATATTTCTTGGAAGTCTTATAGAGCCATATTAGTGGAAACCCATTTAACATGGGTGGTTAGACATGGTTACATGCTCCAGAGCCAGAAGTTCTTTTCCCAAACTTGGAATGACTCGACATAATCAAGTGAGGAAAAGTTTATTCCACCAGGTATGTGATCTGATTCCAGAGAACTTTTTTTTTTTAAACCATGCAAATGATGACATCATGAAAAACAACAACAATCTATTTCTAACTTGGGAGATTAGGGGGTCTGCACAGACACAAAGGCTCCTGAGGAAAAGTCTGAAGGCCAGTAGTTTAACACTGCCATAACCCAGATACTATCATTCATCTCTGGCTGGTGACAATAAGTGATGAAATGCTCTACTGGCACACTTTTCCACTTCTCATTTTTCTAGAGTACAGTACTGATAACTCTTTATTTTGCTAGAGGATATCATTGTCAACGGTGTAAGTATTGCTGTTATATTTTCTAGTACAGGACCCAAAATTTTCATGCCCTGGTTGAGCTCATAATGCATGCCAGCATCATTTAGGGCGAAGCCTACACAAGATCCACTGATATTGTTTGAGATTCTCTAGAAATCACACATGAAGATAATTAGCACGGTGTGGAACAAAGCACTCTGCTACAACTTCAGCATAAAAGGGAAATCAATATAGTCACTACACTGAATTTAAAAGAATTTCCAAATAAACAGCTTGGCCACAATTTCTTTGAAGCATAAGCAGAGTGATATTCACACTTGCTATAAAATTTATTGCCATATGCTTGTTAAAACATTGTACGTTTTGTTTATTTTAGGGGAACCTGTGTAGTATAGGCTTGCATAATGAAAAGTAATATAAGCCGTAGTAGATGGGAATGCAAGTAGGAGTGTGGGTTATAAAATGTCTATAAAATAATAATAAAAAAAAACATAAAAAAAAAGAACTGTAGTGGTACTGTAGTGGAAAGATCTAGTAAAGTAATTGCTTATTGAGTTCTTTGAGCACAGGTGGTTTGGAAGGTATCTGTCAGAAACATTTTCTGGGACTCTGTGATAATCGGAGAAACCATCATTCTCTGAGTTGTACTCTTCTGCTACACTGAAGTGCAGAATACGAGAGGACTTGTTCTCTGGTACTGTTGCGTTAAATCCGTGGAGAAAACTTTTCATGCGCTGCTTGTGCTATTTGAGAAAACTTATAAGCTCTCTGGGACTTACAGAGACCAGGGGTGATTCGAACTAGTTAAAAATAACATTAACGCCCTTTATAAACAATTTTAAAAAAAAAACAATAATGTGTTTTTGTCACTATTCTATAATCCTCATTTTTCACCGAATCCACCAAAATATAAGAACTACCAAATACACCACATAAATACCATTGCACTAACTGAATCGAGATCTTTTGATACAGAAACTAGGAAATGTTTTGTTGGGGTTTACATATGCAGTCTGCTTTTTAGATTTATTATTAATGTAATATTTATTGCTTGAAGGAAATGATGTATAAATCTGTATTCAGCCTTGACACTTTTTGGAATTAATGAAACAATCATATGGAAGTCAGCTCTATAAGCCCCAATAAAGACAGAAACCAGATGCTCAATGAAGAACATCCTCTCACTAGAGGCTGCTCATTTGTTTTTATTGCCTATTAAGTGAAACACCTCATTTATCAATGTCAGTGCGTGCACAAAATGATAGCTGTCCTCATGTAAATCAGTTAATCTGACGAATGGCTCGGAATTAAGTGGCTGCTTTCTTATGAAATGTGCACTCTGTCAGTCTGCTACCCCTGCTAAACCACCCACGACCGGGGCGTTTTTCTTTCTGCAGCTGAGCAGCGTGAACTCACTGACAACAGTGTGAAACAGAGCTGATTAGGCACAGAACAAGCCCTGTTTCCCACCACATAAACCAACCCTCGGTGTAGGTGCTAATACCGGGCTCTTCATCACCCTCACGCAGTAGCCTGGATTGGCTTTATACGGTATGGATTAGTGTTCAAGCCACTAATCTCCTTTGCTGGGAAGGAATAAATGATATGATCAGTTTAATGAGGAGAATATAGTGCAGTGCTCTTCGTCTAATTAATGCATACATATGGAAAGATTGTGTAATGGGAGTTTAAAACCAATTAACCAAAAAAAAGTGGTTTTGAGCAACATTAACAGATTGCCTTACAATAAATTATGCACACATTTATGAGACATAGAATGTCATTCCATGTACAATTACCCACATATTTAATGTATTTAAAGGGGGGAAAAAGACTTATGTGTAAAGGTTTAATTACTCATTCGTCAACAGATTATTTTTTACACTGACATACACTGTGGAAAATGACTAAAGGCAATGGAAATGAATAGGAACTTGTCACCGACGAATTTCAGTTAGATTGAAAAGTATGCTTCATGCTGAACCAATGCTTTCCATAACATTCAGCTGATTTCTGTTGGAACTAATGGTCTTCCCTAAACCAAACCATAAAAGCCACAAGTTTTCACAAATATCAATAAAATAGCCTTTCACCTTTTACTTAGCTTTCTTTTCCGTCTCACAATGTGAAAGAATAGCCTGATTGTGCTGCACTCCTCATCTGCTTGAGAATTGGTTAGGTTTTGTTTTCCTTTCAGTATTTGTTATTTTCAGTGAAACTACCAAGCGCCATAAGTAGCCTAAGACTCTCCGCTGTGGTCTGACGGGGCCAGGAAAAAGCCACCGGAGCCAGACGAATAAAAAGGAAAAAGCAGAGACGCCGTCGTTCGCCTCCCAATCTGGATCCTGTCAGAGTACATCAAGGGAACACCCGCAATGCAATCTCCAAAACGGCTCTCTCCCCTCAACCATACGTGTCTCACTGTCAAGGCGACTGAACCATCGCCAAGTCTCAAAAAAGGATGTTTTTTTCCCCCCATTTATTTATTCTTCCTCTCCCACTTGTGTTGGAATTGACCCATATGGATGAAGATCAATTGGGTATGATATGGTAATTGTGCTGTCACTTCCAATTGTCCTGTGATAAAGAGAGAAAGGTTGCAGAAATGAGAGATAAAGACATTGTAAACTTTCCAGAACTGGCTTTGCAAAAAAACATATTCACGTATTTTATTACCTGAGTGCAAGGATGTAATTCTTATTACTTAATTACTAAGCCTTCACTGCTTTCTTAGTAACTATTTTATCGGCCTCGGTTACAGTAACTGCCCCTGCAGTGCTAAAGATTTGAAATGTGTTACTATTTGACCAGAATTAAATCATTCATTTATTCATTCAGTCATCTTAAGGAACCGCTTTATCCTGGATAGAGTTGCAATGGATCTGAAGCCTATCCCAGGAACACTGGGCACAAGGAGAGAAATACACCTTGGACATCCATCGCAAGGCACCCAAAGTTAAATATTCTGACATACAAAAGTAAAAAAAGGAGAAGAAGAAGAAGAAAAAAAAAAAGAAATATAGTATTTGCACAGTAGCCAGTAGGAACACGTCCATGTTTGGGTGATTTGGCCTGTGCACAGGTTGGATTTGTTTAACCCTGAATGTCAGCCTGTGCAGTTTAGAGCATGTTGGCAGGTAATGTCTACCAGATGGGTAAAGAAATCTGTTGAATAGAAAGACAGACCAGGAGAGGAGATTCCAAATCTACCTATGAACTGTGATCTATATAAGTCATGCATTATTGACAGCATATCCCTTTAAAACAGGCCTTGAGGAAATTAGTTATTAAAAAGAAAGAAAGAAAGAAAGAAACCCTGGTTTGTAAATAAATTTGTTGATTAAAACAGGCTGACATCTGCTGTAATGTATAACCACTTATTTATAATTATTTATGATGTATTTTGTGCTACAGTCTAAAATAGAATCACTATGTACTTGGTAAGCTGGCTAAATGTTTGTCCACTAAATTGAGAGCTGCTTGCTCTTTAGAGCATGCCAGCCAGTGTCTGAGAAGACCAACCACAGTTCTAGAGGATGAACGACCTGCTGTTAGTAGGATGTGCATCTGAGGATCACTCTTTTCCATTATGCATATTCATCCCAAATTCACATAAATAAATTCTAAAATCCAAATATTCAAAGGGCATCTTTGGCAGCGCAGACGGCCACCCAGAATGCCATTGGGGTTGGTTACAGATTTTACAAGATTACTTCACAAACATCGAAACAAATGACCCAAACATCAGCACATCTGTGAATCGGTTGCTCATTTAGTCTAAGGAATAAAGTTAATATGTAAGGTAAGTATAAAAAGTATGCAGGTAAATGTGTGCAATTGTGTCCATTTCAAATTATTCTATAATTATTTCCTTTGGTCCATGTAATCAGTCTTGCTTGATTTGAGGATTTAGGAACTAGTTTTTACAAGTGCACAATAAAATCATAATATATATTTTTATAGTCAGATGCTCCAGGGAAAACTTTCAGTGGAACATTCAAAACAGAGATAATATAATGAGTAAAAAATATAGCCACTTTAATAGGAACAACATACTAATACTGGGTAGGAATTTCTTTTCCCTCAATTCTGATAATTGTGAGATAAAAGTGAGATAAGTGCTGCAGATTTGTTGACAACAATTTCTGACAATGTTGCAGCAGACATTGAGATTCATCCACCCAGGCAATGTTTTCCCAATCTTTACCTTTTGGTGAGCCTGTTCTCACTGTAGGCTGTAGTTCTTGATTGACAGGCGTGGATCTGGATGTGGTTTGAAATGCTCAAAATCTGACATCAAAATCAGGCCAAAGTCAAAGCCACTGACATCACATTTTCCCAGTCTGAAGCTCATGATTGTATGCATTGTATAGGTATGTCTGACTGGCTGATTGGATAACTGCATGAACAAGCAGGTGTACAGATAATAAAGTGGCCAATGAGTGTACGTATCCATCCGTTCAACCACAATAATCATTCAACAAAACTTTGTGCGCTGTTTGCATATACGTTTGCCGAAAGTTTGTGGACACCTGGCCATCACACCCATATGTGCTCGCTGAATCCCATTCCAGATCTAGTCCCCCTTTTCTGTTATAATAAAATCCACTCTCATGAGAAGGCTTTCCACTAGATTTTGGAGTCAGGTACTGATGTTCGTTGAGAAGGCCTGGGGTGTAGTCGCTGATCCAGTTCACCCCTGTTCAGTGGAGTTGAGGTCAGGGATCTGTGCAGGACACTTGAGTTCTTCCACATCAACCTTGGCAAACCGTGTCTTCATGATATCACATTGTGCACAAGGGCATTGTCATACTGGAACAGGTTTGTCTGCAGGAAACTGTAATGCTAATGCATACAAAGTCATTAATTGGTATTTGTAACACAGCTGGTATTCAGTACAACCCATAGAATTCATCCTGTCAAATAGGAAATAAAAAAAAAGTCCTTAAAAAAAACAGGCCTTCATAAAGTTTAATACATTTCGGAGTGAGGTTGCGGTCTACAATGACACCTAAATTCACTACTATGTTCATACACATTAATCAAAGTGTCAGCTATGAAAAGACATAGGCTTTGTTTTGGAACAGGTCTCCAATAACCTTCCTACAACAGTGCAACTATTAAGGGGTTAAATAAACAGTATTTGCTAATACGGTCTGTATTCAGCTGAGGGATAGGAAGCAGAATCGCAGACACTTTCAGACCTACACGAATATGGAAGCAATCTCTTGGAAAAACGTAAACACTCCAACCATCCACAGAGGCACCACCTGGGTGCGTTCTTGTGTGTGTGTGTGTGTGTGTGTGTGTGTGTGTGTGGGAGGGTGGGTGGGTGTAGAACTTGATCACCAAAGCTGCTGCAAATCCTGCACACACTGTCACATTTGGGGGTGGGCATGTGCACATCTGGAATGGATTTATTTTATAATTCAGCCTATTACTGGTGCGGTCTCTACTTAAGTAGCATGAATACAGTCATGGCCCAGTCCTCAAGACTATGCATGGCCTCTGCCCTACACTAATAAACCCTAGCAGAGTGGGGAAGGCTGAATTTACTCAGGGCTGCCTAGACAACACTTCCATGCTCTCCCACTATTATTTAAGGGAACTTACAAGACCAATAAATTGAGAGTAACAGAAATAACCTTTAATTTAAACAAAATGTATACATGGATGCATTCACGCAGAAAAAAGAAAAAAAACTAAACAGAAAAAGTGGCAAATAAAAATGTGCTTCATAACCCTATAAATTCAAGATTAAATATAATTAATTGGGGAGGTCTGCTTCTTGTTTCTCTGATAGCTATACTGTAAAATCAAACATCAGTCCATATAAAGCAACCGCAAGCAGCACATCAATTCTATGATATTTTTGTATCTTTTGCTTCTTGCTTTTTTGACGTTTTGTTTTGCGGACTGCTCATCAAACAACACAAATTTTTCAATGCCCCATTACAAGGGAATTAACCAGGATAAATTGCTGTGGTTGCATTGCAGTCCAAGGGGCATTACTGGTTTTGATCCTATCACATCTTCAGAACAGCTGGACTCCCTTTAAAAACATCCATTACTTGCTTGTAGTGTCTAGATTATGAGGAGATATGAATGTAAACTGCAGTGCATGAGCATTCCCGCACATACATAGTCTCCTAAAGAAAATTATATTCAAAACAAATAATGACTGAGCTATTGAATAGCAGAGTTATTAATCTAATGACTTTTTCTGATAGCACAATAATGTAATGCATTACATTTTAAATGTATGTAATTTGATTACAGTTACTGATGTCAATACAATTACGTTAAATTGCGTTACAAATGTATTGTTAAGAAAACAATATTAAATACAATGCATTTTTGAAATAAATCACATTTTAGACCGAAGATTTTTTATTTAGCCCCGAATAATTCTCCACTTGGAGCGGTTTGTCACTATGTAACTGAAGGTCAGTAAAAGAAGACAGCCTGTAATTATATATCTTCGGTTAATGGAGGCGAGACCAATCAGACAGAGTTTACAGGAAAATACGTGGAAATACTCGTGTATTATTGGCTGACAGCACTCAATTTTGCCAAACGCTAGCTCAGTCAGTGTGACGAGAAATGGATACATGCTGATTTATTATTTTTTTTAGCGGAAACAGTAACATCCTGTGATGCTGAGTAGGAAAACAAAATCTGTAAATGTCTAGGAGTTCCAGTTTACATGAACATGATATGAGCAGAGCATAAGGTACGATAATGTACTTTGCATGGCATTGTAGCAGCTAAACCCAGAGAGTGATAGCTTAGCTGTGCCTCCCATTGGCTAGCGACACCAAACTAGTCTAGTTAGAAAAGTTTGATATTTTATTGGTCTGATAGTTCTACAAACAGTGACAACATCCGAGACATGTTTTACTATAAATCCAACTTTTTCTGACTAAGTCAAACAATGACGCGTGCTAAAATTACTGAAAGAGCTACGAGTTTCACTTTGCAGTGTATTTTTGTAGGTTTGTAGTTTTTTACATGCAGCAATCAGTAATGTAATCAGATTACAGTTTTAAAGTAGTAATTAGTAATCTGATTTTACTTTTTGAGTAACTTACCCAACAGTTTTGAATAGTAGTAGTAGTAGTTAATTGATCTATCTATAGACAGTACAAAGTGTGCAACAAACAAGTAGTGGAAAAAGTACACAAAATATAGACAAATTATTCTTATTTACTGCATTTGGTTACTTGATTAAAAGATAGAAATGACTTGTTTTCATTGTGTTTACACCCTTGCTAATGAGAAATGACTTTTAGGGAAGGAATATGAATGTTACAGTTATGGGTAGCACTAATACATTCTCTTACAAATTCAAACTTCTACAAAGTAAAAAAAAAAAAACATACAAAATCCAACCACATCGCTCATTCAAATTTGTATTCATTTTTTCATGAGATCAAGGCTGAGTTTCCTAAAACCACTGCAAATAATAAAGCCAGCACACATCAAATTTTTGAAGATTATATATATATATATATATATATATATATATATATATATATATATATATATATATATATATATATATATATATATATACATATATATATATATATATATATATATATATAATTTTTTTTTTTTTTTTTTAAGAGAGAGGATATAAAATCAAAAATTTTTGATTAATTATGCGTAAATAAAGTATAAATCCCTTAAAAATACTTCAGTATAGTGATGGAATAAAATTACTTAAGTACTTTCCACCTCGGATAATAAATACGATTAGGAAATAAATAGTGATTCAATGACAATGACATACATAGTGTATGGTGTGTATTGTTAAGCATTAAACAGTACACACTAAGCATAATGGTACTCCTATAGAGACTATAAACTAACTGGATAATGACTCTAAGCATATTACACAGAAACTTTTTATACATATGTACACAGAAACATACTGATGTATGTATACATCTGTTTACTCTACAACAGCTTAAAAAGATGCAGTGAGATTGTTGGCAGTCACGGTGTTATTTGAATAAGGGGCTACGCACTGATGTGGGATGATAATGCATCAAGCATTAGGAATGCTGACAAAGCCCATGGGCTAATTTGACAGACTGCAATAGCATAAACACATACTCAGACATTAAAGGGTTGAGATGGCTTCAGAACTAAGCACACACAGCAGTCTGAACATGCCCAGGTTGTGTATGATGGATATGAAAGTAGTAAGCAGCAAAAGGAATGTGCTAATCTCCTATTGTGGAACAGGTAGGTGATCTGAGTAGATCTGATTATCTGATGTTAGAATACTGAAACAGTCACAATTTAAAATAAGGGCACAGATTTTAATGTCACTTGACATTTTATGGTCCATCACTAGGTGTAAGAGAACAGTAAGTTTGCACAGTCCCTCTCTTAGTGAGAACTGTATGCCTTCAACAGTAAAGAATTCTTTAGAAAGATTGTATTTCAATTAGCAGGTGATGAAACGCTTCCTGATGACTGAACAAAAAGATGTAGGAAACCACATATGAGGGCACATGAAGAGACTAATTAAAAGACTTTGGGAAAGGAATAAAAACACAAAACAAAAAAACACACAAAATGTCATTAAACATGTGTGGTTTCTTAAAGGGTTACATTTAACTACCATTCTTTAAAAAGGAACACATTTATTGTGAATAAATACAAAAAACAGACAGGATGTGAACCAGCCACCAAAGAAGAACTTTAATGTCTCCTTTTCAGCTTTCCCTCCCAAATTTTGTCACCAGAAATGTTCAAATGGACACTATTATAGTCATATATATCAAATAATAGTATTATTTAATCTAAATATGTGAAAACTACACACCACCAATAGGCCAGGTGCTTATCCAACTTTCCTTTAAGCAGCATTTCTGTTGAGAAAATATTCTGTTTATCAAACATACAAACCATTCTTTCATTTCTACCCTGGAAAAAAGAAGAAGAAAGAGCCTGAAACTTTTTTACAGAGTGAAAGAAAAGAACATTTACTTTCAAGCGGTTCACTCCGGGTGCACTGGCTTCCTCCCTCAGTCCAAAGACATTTCCGGTTGTGTGATTGTGCCCTGTGATGGGTTTGCACCTTATCACTTGTGCCCCAAGTTCCCTGGGATAGTCTCCAGGCTCCTCACAACCCTCTGTAGGATATGGAAAATGGATGGATGGAGGTGTGACTACATAAAGGCGAAAGAAAACTCTAGAAATCTTCCTAGTCATTGCATTACACACTTAAATATATAAAAACTAAAAATCATACTATTATTGTTGAATGTTTTTGGCTTTAAATGGTGACTCTGTGTCGATGTGTCTTTTCTGCCTCAAACCCCTTCTTTGAGTGAAGCATATTCTCTGGCCAGCCAATGTTCTGGAGCACAACAACATTTGGTGATTTCACTTGATACAAATCAGGTGCTTGTTAGGTTTAGTAGGTGTGTTTGAGAAGGGACGTCTACACATTGCTCTCACCTCTGTGCCTCAAGGACAGTGATTGTGCACCCTTGAATTTTGCAGTCACTGCTTCTCAGTGAGTTAAAAAAAAAAAAAGGATATAAATAACCTGAACGGACCTGAGAAGTACACAGCCCAAAGATGTAATCCTGCTTCTCACAGAACTGTAATCATAGCCTGAAGAGATGCTTCCTTCACGTAGGCAGATGAACCTGCTCCACTGCTCTGGTGCACCATAGCCAAGACTTCAAGCAATACCGAATGTCTCTCAATGCCATTTCTGTATTAGCACCTATGCCAAGACTGTCATTCCCGATAGAAAAGATTCAGATACAGGAAGGAGGGCGATAACGATTGCAATGACGCATTCCAATGAGTTAGCAAAACTTATTTGTACTAAAGATTGAATTCAGCTCTTAATATGAATCTAAATAGTAACTCATAGCAAAATATGGACATGATTCATTTAAAGCAATTTGTCACTGTCTAGCATTACTTGCAAATCTCTAGCTGCCTGTTTTACAGACATTTTACATCCTCCAGCAATTTATCGGTTCAAACATCAACAATCTATTAGAAACACATGTCTCATATTAAACTCTTCCCCTCCACTTCAAATAAATCAAGCATATTTGACACTTAAATTTATTGAAGCCGTATTACTCATAGCCACGCACAGGCTTCTGTGTCTTAAATGTTTACATATTCAAGATGACAGATATTTTGGGGGGGGGGGGAGTATAAGGCAAATTGCAACTAATTTCACTTTGCAAAGCAACTTTGTTTGAAATGAAATCAATAAGTAAGGAAAGAGAGCAGCCTTTAAATTATAGGACCCTTAAGCAATCTTCCCACTAATTTGACAAAGAATAACAAAATGAATAAACGACAATCCGTACAGACTGTGAAATGGCTCCAAATATGTCACTCTTCTCGCCCGTTCATTTTTTTCACTAAGGTATTGGTTGTATAAAATATTTGATTTTAACTCTGCTTAGCTATGAAACTGTATTTCATTACAAAAGTTCCTGTTTAAATCTCCATTTTCCAAATCAAAGGCTGGTGCCACTTTATTCCACACACCCTTAAATCTGAAACCCTGAAGACATCGATTTAATATACAACACATGTTAGCAAATCACAGCAAAGAAATGTAAAATGAATGAAGATTGATGCAAATGTAGCTTAGACTGGGGTCTGGGACTCTACAGGCTCCCCATTTGTCAATTACTGAATCATTTCTGTGCTTGAATTAGTATAAATTATGTGAATGTGGTAGAATATTCCTGTCGTTTTCTGTTGAAAAAGTACAGTCTGGCAGGACTGACAAAGGTCAACAACCAAAGTGTGGAAACACGGACTCACATTAATAATGATAGACGCTTTTTGATGTCCGTGATGTTTTGGTGCCATTTTTATAAATATTTTGAAGACTGTCAGTTAATGCTGAAATTCCATAAATGTGCTCCGTGCAGAAAAATAAACACCAGTTGCTCAGTCCTGGATGTGAACATGGTATTTTCTTCATTCTCTTGGTAGTCCTAGCTACAGAAATATACACTAGTTTATTTGCTATGTTTCAAAATATCAAGTTCACCTGGGTTAATGTTAAGAGTAGACACCAGCACTGACATATTCCTGCACTACCAGTAGCAAAAGACTTCAAGCTACATTAATAAAAAAAAAATAAAAAAAACAGATATATTTAAAAAAATATATAAATGTTTTAAAATGTAAACCTCTGGATCACAGATGGAGCTCAGAAAGTATTAATCAAAAGGAATCAAAAGAGGTTTAACAAACCATTCGAAAACTCAAACCCTGGCAAGCACAAGCCGGGACAGTTTGGCGATGTGGTGATGTGATAAGTGGTCCAATAGCAAGCAGAGCCACATAAAAATAGAACAGTACATTCCAAACCAGTATACCAGCAGCAGAATGCCAACAGAAGACCACAGTGAACTGCACAATTATTGCGCATCCATTCTGAGGCACGCCTAAAAAAACCCACTATGTCCACATGTAATACCACTAACATCAGGTATCACTTAAGCATCCTTCAACCCAGTATATGACTAAACATACTGCTCAATGACCAAAGAAGCAAACAGAACTTCACTTTGTCTGTCACAATGCAATAAAGACAAGTGTTTGTTCAATAACAGGATATGATCACAGTTTGCAATGCTGAAAGTATGCAAGCATCAACAGCATTTTAAATAAACGTTTGCTACTGTTTGAACCATTGGGTGTAGATGGTCACTTCCAGCTGAGTAATTAGTCTTTTTTTTTTTAAGGACACGTTATCATGTGTAACCCAGTGTGCCTTTTTTAAATGGCTTTAGTAATGGTTGGAAATACATACAAATATTCGTATTAAAGGGAGGTAGCACACTTAATTAATATTGTAAATACATTATGTTGAAATAGTTCTTTTTCAAAACAGCAAGCAGATGGATCTGAGTAGCTTAATTCTATTAATGGTCCTTTAAATGGAAAAATATCTATTCATTTTGCAAAAAAACTGAATTATAATTTCCTAGCCTTCCTATAACTTATTGCCTAGTAACATAACATATCTGCAGAATGCTACAATGCTGAGCAGCATTTCAACTAGTTTTGTCTGATGTATTGATATTTTCATTAGATTCATGATGCACGCCACATTAACTATTATTATAAAATGTAAATATTTATATACACCCAGTGCTGGTACTGCATATTTGATTTACAAACACTGGCTTAGTCATTTGACAGTGATGCATGTATAACAAAAACACGATAATTCATTTGAATGAAGTGGGTTCATAAGGACTGATAAAATCAAACAGTATGACACGAAATAAACAGTGAAAAATCAAGACTATGGGACTTTGGGAATTATGGAATGAATTTGAGTATCATTGAAGTTTTCGTAGCAGGAGCACAAATTCCAGCAATTTCCACAGCTGGCAAAAACAAAAGAAGTAGAGAAGGGCTTAAGTAGTAAGACTGAAATAACTTCCAGAGGCATTATCAAATGATTTTCATATCACAGTCACACAAGTCATTCATATTCTCAATGATCTAAAATCTTCAAGTGGTGACATTGTCTGCAGCCAATTAAAGGGAAAATCTCAGTGAACATCTGCAAGTCAGGTCTAGAGTTTATCCGAGATTTACTGCCTCGGTAAATAAATAATCATATAATGTACACAAGGTTTGTAGTTTAGATTTGAGTTCAAGTGTTCAAGACTTTCAGATATACAAATTTTCACACCAACATTTATGAGTCTAATTTAATTACTGATCCACCAGAAATGTTTTATTTGCGGCTTAAAATTAAGTTCACGAAGTCATACCATCTTATGCTTTGGAGAAAATTAATTATAATGTCTGCATTATACTTGACTAATGGTTTACGAGTGAGTACCATATCATCAAATGCACAAGCATGAATCAAAGGAGAGTGAGGACAGGGGGTGGTTGAGAAGTTAATCCCTGTTCAGGTCTGGGAGGTCTGCAATATGACCAGAGACACGTGGCCCACAGTCTGGACCTGATTACTTGCATTAGCCGATGATTCCACTGGTTTACTGAGAGCTCAGAGATAGCACTCCCTCTCATCAGCCAACAGCATAGTCTACAGCACCGACTACAGCACTGAAACCATATGTGAGCTGAAAAATATAGGCATTAAAGAACACCAATGAATCTTAATTTCTAACTGTGTACTTAGGGATAGGGATAGGTATAGGGAACAGAATTTCTTTCTTTATATAAACTCAGGAATATTCTTTGTGACAGTGTTAAAGAGTGTTTCATACAAACATGTAAACCAAATTTCTCCTAAATTTGTTTCAAAGACCATACAGTAATTTCGCCATTTCCTGTTCCAAACAGCTCAATTTTGTAGTTCAGAACATTTGTCAAGAATGTAGATGATTTTTGTGACTCAAGGACACAGTTATCATCACTATCTAACTCTGCCTGATCTTTGCTGTCTTTACTGATGCCATCCTTCCTTCTTCAAACATTAATTTTCTTTGATTGCTTTGAGAAAGCATACATTGGCTTGAATGATTTGATTTGAAACTAAGTTCACACAATTTGCTCAGATAATTCACTATTAGTTCCACTCAAGTATTTTATTATGTCCTTTTCCTCAGAAATTACAGTTAATAATGAGTGAGCAGCACTGATCCATTATGCTTTCAGTAGCAATTTCAGTATTTAACAATTGAAAGCATTAAAATTATATCGCTTTTCTTCTGTTATCATGTTATTCTGCCCAGAATGAACATGGAAAATATATGCAGTAATGCATTTCTCTTTTATGCGCGGATAAAAGACTAAAGCAGCTTGTCCAATTATGTGTAATGATAAATTATACATATATAAACAGCAGGGTCAAGAATATATGATACAGCAAAGTAACAAGGACCCTAAACATAAATCTACTCGTATATAAATCAGTGTTGCTCCAACCCTAGGGGAAGTCATTGTCATTTACACAACCCAAACAGAATGTTGATGAGGCACTTGGAAGCGTCAGCTTTTATGAGGAAAAGGCTACACTACTACTACTGAGAGCTGCTACTCCCTGTACATCTGATCCATAAAAAATTCAGCGTTACCGAATGATTAAATGCAAGACATGTACCAAAACATTAAAACCACTGCTGTTAGCATGTCCACTGAAAGAGAAACTACAAAAAGAAGAACAAATGATGTAATAAATGACCATGAATACAAACCATTTTAAATGTCAAATGCTATTCATTATGACCACCCAGGCATTTTATTCTATTTCACCATTCTCTGAGAATCACAGATGTATGTGCGCTCTGGCTTATTGACCACACACATAAGGGCAATAATAAAAGAGAGAAAATATTAAAGAGAATAAAATAACACGTTTCCTTGAAAGGTTAGTAATAATAGAGGTTCGTTTGAAATGTACACTGCATCCGGAGTCCAGAGCCCTCCAAGGTTTGCGCTTACACATCCAAAGTAAGCAATCCAAGAATATCAGTTCTCAACTAAATGCTTTTCCAACAAAAGAGCCACCCAATAACATTAATAGCGACAAGAGTGCAAAGTGAAGAACGAAATGCGCAGGTTCTTGAATGAAGTCCTCTCCTGTGCCATGAGTATTCATTTTATTGATTGTGTCTCAGATGGATTACTTGAACTGCTGGGTGTATTTAAAAAAATAGAGTCAGGTCAGAGATTAGCAGGTTTTATGCTTCGGTAGCAACATAACACAAAATTTTTTTCAATGGTTTCTATCCAAGGCACACCTCAACAATCCATGTCTCTGCTGAGAGGCATGTTTGATCATATTCATAAAGTAATGAATGTACTATAGTACTATAGAGTAGTATCAACATAATGTCAATATAGTGATATACAAACTTGGTGACATTGGTGAAGAGCAGAATGTAACATTTCAGCCCTGGAAAATCAGTTTATTTAGTTCCTCGCCACTGGACACAGGAAACCAGGAAATTCCCTCAAGACATATTTTTAGGAGAAGTTGGTACCTTTTGCAGGACTAAACGAAAACACTACGTTGGTGTGTTTTTGCATTTGTAAATGTTAAAATACATATATTTGTAGTCCGGATTAAGTCTGGTTTTAAGAAAGCTGTACAAAGAAACACAACCAAAGTTGAGAAAAGAAACACTGCAGTGGTCAATGTTGTAGCATATCATAATTAATTAAGGTCAGTTATTTAAGGAAGAGTCAATAAATAGTAAAAGCAAATATGTTTGTGGATCCAAATCCATAGCTTATTTTGGCCACAGAGACACTGCCAAAAAATAAATAAATAATAAAATAAAAATGAAAGGTCAGCTTTGATATTCATTGCGTTTTTTTCCACTCTACCTGATGTTTACAAAGGATGTTGTAAAAACGTTTCCATCCAAACTAATTAAAATCCCTATGAATTCGGCAGCAGCGTAACCCAACATTCAGACATTCATGATTATCATCAGCAGTTAGTATAGCAGCGGAGACTGCTCTCTGCATGCGTCTTCCTTTTCCAGTCCAACACTAGCTGACTGAGTGTCATACTCACTGTTGAATCATGGCCTCTCAGGGTGATAAAACAGTCCTGAAGTGTGTGAACTTTAGAGTTTGAACAGACCACCAGTACTGTGGATTGCTGGCACCAGGGCGGGCTCTTTCTTGTGCCCATTAAATCATCATCCCGTATTTCAATCTCAATATAGCAGCAGGGTAAATATTTGAGTATTACATACTGAAGGTACAGTTCTGGTCAAAGGCCAAAATCACCACTACAGCACAAAAAAAAAAAAAAAATGCCTGAAAGGAGTGCATTCAGAACGCACTGATCACCAAACATTCAGCATCCGAGTCCCTGTTGGGCAAAGAAATCTGTTTTATTTTTTTAGTCTAGCAAACTAATAAAGAAAACTCATATTTAGAGTTCTTATTTATGAGATCTTATTCATTGTGATGAAATGAGTTCATATCTGCCATAGGGGAAAAGAAGAAACCATAATTCAGGGTGTTTTTTAGATTGCTAATTGTGAGAGAGATAGATTAGTTGAACAGCTAGATGTTTAGAGTGATAGAAAAATCTGATATTTTATGACACATCTGGCCTGACAAAAGGAAAAAAAAAAAAGTGTAGAACTCAGGAAAAACCATTATAGGCAGATCCACTTTATAAAAACAACAACAACAACAACAACAACAACAACAAGATATTAAAACATCAAATTTGTGCTAGAAAGTGAACAAGATTACTCTTTATTATTTGACAACATATATATTGTACCTGTTATACAATATCCCTTCATGGATCAAGAGTGTATCATTGGAAGGGGCTTATGTACTTTGGTGAATCTCAAGGCTGTGTGTTCAGGAACACAATGTTGCCTGTAAGGAACAGATCTGAGGAGACAGGTCAGATGAAGAGCAACCCTAAAGATCCACATTCACTTGAAATGTACATTATGGATACTGAGCTCCATCCCTGGAGCCAGGCTTGGTGGTGATGCCTGCAGGCAAGCTGGTGACCTGGCCAGCCATGTAACCAATCGTGTACAGCCAGAAATAACAATGTGAAGCCATGTGGTAGGTACAAGATGAGGGGTGGAGGTCAGATGCTATGCCCGATGGGTGGCAAGTATGAGATAGACAGTCTTAGATAGAATCCCTTGCAGTGGAAACTGACTTTGGAACTTTGAATCACTTTGCTGGTATGTAAAGAACCTGAGTATGTGAGATGGAAAGGTATGGACTAGATATGTTCTGCCTTACTTCCACACAGTATGGTCTCTGGTATTAAAGGTCTTGATCGGAAATAGTCTCTCTCTCCTACTCTGGGGTTCCCATAGGAGATAGGCCTCAGGTTTGTGTGGGAATACTCACCAGTCCCAGGCTGTGAGTTTTTCCCAGCGGACAAGGGGGAAGCAGTTATGAGATTTTATGTATCAGGAGAGAAAACTGTTGTATCTGTGTATGCACCAAATAGCACTGGAACCTGGGCTGACCTTCTGAGCCTGTTGCTCCTGCAACCTGAATTCAAATGAATGAATGAATGGTATAGCTTTATTTCAGGTTTAGCTTTGCATCACAGTGATAATCTGCCTTTTCTTCTGCATGGACAAAAAATTTAAACTTTTTACTCCTAATTTAGTCTAATATAATGATATACTCAGTGACTTTTCTTCATATTTTCAGGATAAGACATCACATAAGCACATACCAGTTATCACAAGCAGGTAATAACACTATTAGTAGCACCCATAAGTGATGCTTTTATGGCTGAAAATTAAACCTGTAATTAGAGTGTCTGGGTGTCCTGAGGCTCAAAAAAAATTTCTGTAACTAATGTCTGTAAAGTTTTGCAGAATAATACATTATTAAAAATCAGCATAACTACTGTAGGTAATGGTTTATTCATCCTTTAGAAATATTTTAGATACACTATATTACTTTATAATGTTTATAATGTTCAACCCTATGTATATGACAAAAAAAAACGTTTAAATTAAAAGACTCTCCATCTGACATAATATATATATATATATATATATATATATATATATATATATATATATATATATATATATATATATATATAAAACTGCAAAACATTGAAATTAAAAACACAGAATTGTAAAAATTGTATCTAAATATTTTTCAAAATAAAGGTTGTTTCTGTACGACTTCCCTTTACACACACATGCACATGCATGCACACACAAAGTACATTAATGGTAAACAGTGGCTCACATGATTTCAACTGATAAAACAGATTCTAATAATGAATGTAAATGAATGTGAAAGCCTACTGTATGTTGATAGAAACCGACCGAATACGGCTTTTCAGGCCATTATCATAAATCATTGCAGCACAGCATTTCATACAAGTCTGAGCAAATCACAGCAGTCTTTCTCCAAATCTCTCTGTCTCGGCCTTGTGAAATGTTCTATCCTTCAAGTATAAATACATTCCTTCTCCTTAATTGCTCTTTTCTAAGTCAGAGAAATCACGTACTTCTCCGCTGCCTCATAATCCATGTCTGCATCTGATAACAAGTCCTGAAGTTTAGTAATGCCTCTCATCATCAGACACTGCACTGTACAGAGAAACATTATTGAGTACTTCTTTATCCATTATTTTACAAATGTTTTTAAAGCATGTGTTATTTAATTCCGAGCTTTACATTGACATTCACAGTATAGTGCAGATGCCCTATAGAAAAATGCCTTGTAGTCAGGGACTAAGAATACAATCAAGCCAAAACCCTCTAAGAGAGAAGGGCAGCAAGAAAACATAAAAAGGGTTTGTAAACATTTAAATGAGTACATATTTAAAAGCTTGGTGAAGACCGACAATGACCAAGATTTTTGGACAGCCAGGAGAAGTTCATGTCACCTCCCGAGTTTCAGGACAGAGACAGGTTTTGGCGCTTGTCTTCCTTGTGACTTGAGTGATGGTCTATATGCAAGCATCTGTGTTTGCAAGAGGTTCTGATAAACACCTTTTCAACATTTTCAAACGCTTTAACTGATAACAAATTCATTAAGGTTCTTTCCAATGTGAAGGACATCATCAACGCAAGAAATGTGTGGCAGCCTGAGAAAACCCATTGGCTGTGCTGTGGACAAAAAATATGCAAAAGACAAAAAAAAAAGCTATAAGTAATCAGGTTTTGGCCAAAATGGGTATTTCTGCCTATTATAGATTTCACCAAAAAACATAATGTGTTTGGGTTTTTTTTTAACCTCGCATAGATCATCTGCCTGCAAAGGTCATATTGGGTACGGAGTCAAACACAACTGTAAACACAACCAGTCTTCCTAAATATACCTAATACCTTGCTATCTAAGTGTCCCTTTCTCATACCAGGAGTGCCAGGCATTAACAATTAGTTCAACACCAGTGTAAGAGTGAAAACTAATCGGTCATGATAATGATGAGGTTTCTTTTAAATGAAGTGAGTGGCATTTACCTCAAGTGGATGCGGATGGTGCTGATGATCAGAGTGATTACACAATGCCCGTCGTAAACTTACAGTATCTCTTGATGAGAATGATTAAAGTTATGAAATTTCTGAAGCATTTCTGCACATCATAACTTTCCCTTACAGTTGACCACACAAACTACATCATATGGAGCTGCTGACAGAACCAAAATGGTAAGAAATTTTGTTACCTCAGCATGTGAAGTGATCCAGAAAACTGGTTTAATGGGTAGCATTTTTACCAAGAACCATGAAGACAATTTTCTACAAGCGTTTGACTAGTACACGACTTAACAAATTGCCATTAAGCAGACAATATGCTTTACGGCAACCTGTATATGCCACTTAATTGAGACATTTGGTAGTTAACCTATGGCTTGAACAGTATTTTTGAGGCATGTAAAAGAAAGAAAGAAAATATGAGCGATGTCAAACAATTTTGGTGTAAACATCATAAAGTTTCTAAAATTTTGAGAGTTGTACATTTTAAATGCAAAAATTCAAAAGGTGAAAGATGAAAGAACAGTACTTTTATTAATATTGCTATAATGTGCTTAATAGTACAAATTATTTTAAAAATATATAGTTTTATAGTGTAAAGTTAATTAACAAAAAAATAAAACTTATCTATAAAGCAATGTGCTGAATTCATTAAAAATATATATAAGAAGAATTCTGAGTTCCTGAAAGTTCTCAAACTGCAAGTGTTTACATTTCAGCATGTGACAAAGTGGGGATGAGAAAATTATACTATGTTTTGTTTATGTGCATTATGTGCATGAAGGGATGTTGTACAGAAACCCTGCTTTAAAAAATAATATTTATATACAATTTGGTGAATGGTTGCATTTGCTGTGACATTTTTAAAAATTGTTTTTCCCTGTCACTAATGAACCTTTACAAAAACCTGTATGAAATTGCTTACACCAAAAGGGGTCCCATAATAAGTTTGACTTTTTTAATCGAGTAGATTAAGAAACAGTGACTCATTTTCAATACCTCTTTATAATTAAACATCAATCATTAACACACGAATCTCAATGTGTTTATGTGTAAAGATTATTTTCTGCTCGTATTTCCTTCATGAAATCCACTAGTGTGTTCATTAAAACAAAAAAAAGCTATATTTGTACACAACGTTCTCAAAGGAACCTTAGTCAGCATTTCAGTAGCCATATCCAATATTAATTCATTTTCCAATACACCTTCACTCAGCAGCTATGCTCCAATGTTTGGTCTATTGTAATGCCAAGTCTGCTAGAATGTTTATTTCCATATATACTATATTTCATAAGCAAAATAAATGCAATAAGCAATATAAAGTGCAGAAGCCTTCAGCAATCATTTATATTACTGGATGTTATTTAAGAAATGCAATGGCTGAACGTGGTGTGTTTTTTGACATTCCTGGGGCAAATCCAAGCAATATATGGTCTGTACGCTCATCCATCTTACTGAAGTTACTTGCTGTGGCAAAAAAAAAAAAGGGTTATGGGTACTATTGTATTATAGCAAATTGAAAAGGGAGTCATCTCGATCCCCCTCGTCATATCATGTGAGGATGCCAATTAACTGTCATACAAGCCTTGCCAAAAGACTTTTTTGTGAAGACAGAGCGCTTTTTGTTCATCCAATTGTTCACTGTACTGTAGATCACAGTTTCGTAAAGGCTCGTCTCTCAAGTAGCATTTTTGTGCGTCCGTCCCTTCAAAAGCAGTCTTTCAATAGGAATACTGTGTACTGTGCCCTTCAGACGGAGGTTGTTTGCAAATCCCCATGGGCCTGCCTGAAGTATGGGATTACTTACATGTGCTTCACTAACATGTTCATTTATCTAACCACATAGACCCATTTACATTCACAGAGAGTGATAATGTCAGTTTCGTCATGAAATCCTTCTCTTCGCCTGTTTTGCAACTGCATCTGGTGACAATGTGAGCAAGAGATGAGAGGGTAATAGAACAAGGATACTAAATATGATCTTCAACAATAGTACACTGTGATTTGAAAAGGGAATGGTCTTGAATCACACAGCCACAGTTGTGTCAGTCGTCTTACAGAGTCGCCTTTCAAAGGATAAAGGAAAATTCTGCAGATGCGACGCTAAAAGTAACGCAAGTCTCTCAGCTGACTGAATGCCACACACAGCCAACATGAGCAAATAATTGTATCGAAAACAGACATCTTGTCAAAAAAGAGCATAGGCCAAAAGATTGAGCAGACACTCGCACATTACATACAGCATCTGACCCCCCCTGCTCTTAAGCTGCTAATTAAAATTGTGTGTGAGGGGGGGAAAAAAACCAATGGAAATCATTGCTTCCATTCCCAAGAGAAGCTGGTGTTTTGAACTGCTGTGTAGGTAGACTTGTGTTTACCCTGGATGCAGTCCTTGATTAAAATGGCAGAAAGGAGAACTTGCCTGGGTTTGCAGTGGTTAAGCGACCACGCTAAAATATCTCCTTTAACAAAATAATGTCACTGCACTGTGCCTTTGGCTGCTTTCATTTTGTGTTTTAAAAATTTGATTTAATCTCCTACTCGAGAGTTATTTTTAATGGGTGTTTTGCTTGTAAGTGTGCCATTTGATATTAAACATTTCCCCCCTCTGCCTATTCCGAGGGTGATTTTATTTTCCTTCCAAGCTGCAACTCCAAAAACAGTCGACGAGACACCACAAGAAAGGCCCTCGAGGTCACTGGAAGATGTAGACTCGTTTTGGACAGCTAAAGAAAAATATCTACTTTCATTCAAATTATACCTTGCAGACCATACCGAACAATTCACGTCGAATATAAACATCCTCGCGGAAATATTACCTCACATCTTGAGTTTCTCTCGCCACGGAGGTGCCTTGGTCTCCGCTGAGGTAAACTGTACAAGGCTGCAAAAGTTCTTGACTGTTGAACACAGTCCATTCCCACCTTCAACTCCGATACTCAGTGAGCGGCCGGTCGAACAGAATCCTATTACAAGTGGCGTGTTTTTCATTTATGAAAACATGTTAATTCAGAGGCTACCACAGTGTAAACTTGCCTGGCGTTTTAAAGATGTAACCTGCTACAATAAATCACTGTACCTGTCTGTTCATCTCGCCACCTTTTTTCTTTTACTAAGCTGTGCCAAGCAGAATTTATTGGCAAAATATCACAGTTATTTGTGGGTTATCCAGTACATAAAATGCTTAGATGTGACAATTAAAGGGAGATCGAAAAAGCAGAATGCTAAGGTTTTATTTATTTATTTTTATAACCAGAATCTGGGCTAAAGATGTGAGACTAACAACATTATATAACCCGTAAATAAGGATTTATTTAGATTCTTTAGATCTTTTATATATTCCCGTCATATTTTCTATTTTCTGTAGTGTTTTTGCTTTACATGTTCCTGACAGAAAATGATTCCTATTCCCAAGATTTTCTTCTGTTTATTTTCTATCGTAGTGGCTCTATGGGCTGAATACTCTTCACATCTACATCAGCAGAGGGAGAATGGTTAGAGGGCTGTTACTGCGCTCTTATTTTTAACCAGGAGGAAAGTGTCCCACCCAGAAATCGCATGCTCGTAAAGTGCCTGATCATCAGACAAACCTAATATTCAAATTGATGGGAAATATTTGCCATGTGGGTGTGGTACAGGTTTTCAAAACAAACAGAAGAGTTTGGAATAACTTCAGTTCTCCAGGGCTCACAAGACTCATCTTGATGGTAGAGTACTTGCTGATTTTTTGTGTTACTGATCATTTTTAGTAGTTAAATGCAGGCAGTGATGGATGATGGGGGCGACGGGGGGGGGTGTAAATGGCAATTCTTACTTATATATATACACTAAAAATGTGATGTAGGACGGTCCTATGAGCTTGTTTGATTATAATTATAATTATAATCTACTTCAGCAAAATACAGTACAAAGCAAAGCGCAGGCCACCAAGAATGCTTTAAAAGTTGTTTATACCATCCCACACTCTAATTCGCTGAATTAAACTAGATGAAATACAACATTGAGACACATTCCATACATTCCAATGGTGAGATGCTGCCTCGAAGCCTGAATGCTTTAAGCAAACACCTGTAACCCGTGATCACAGAGCAGACCCGAGCCTCAACCCAGCCTGCATTTTTATGTGGCGTGTGAATCTGATGAGTCACCTGAGCCGATAGTGGTTCTTCAGACGTGTGGCAGGTTTCCCCACACACACACACACACACACACACACAGCTCAGACATGATTTACTGCCTCTTACAGGAATCACCTACATTTCCAAAGACTCACTCACACACACACACACACACACACACGCACAGTCATAGACTGTCACAGACTGCTTTTTGTTGTGCAATCCTGCATGGATAACTAAAAAAAATATGATGACAATAGTAGAGTGAAGGAAAGTTCTTTTAACAGTTAATTGTGGAGCCATTACTCCACATAAGTAAACATATATAACTAAATGCTGTCCTCATCCCACCTTTAACATGACAGCAGTTACAGGCTATGGCATGCTACCTTGTTGTACTTGAATCAGAAAGAAGGTGTAGGTGGAAGAAAGCCCTAGGCAGGAAAAGCAAAGACAGCACCAAACAGTCGCTTCTGCGCTCCATATGCTGTGGAAGATTGAGGCTTGTAATTGTTCGCGCCCCCCTCTGAAGCCTCATGACTCAGGGGAGCTGAAGAGCTCCAACACCCCGATCCCCCACCACCACCACCACCACCACCACTCCACACACACATACATATACACGCCCCACTCAACCCTTCTCACCCCAACCACCCCCCACCCCCCACCCCCCCGGAGTGCCAGGAAAAGCTGCTGAACCACGCGTCTCCGCAAGAAGAAAAACAGAGCGAGAGCAGGAAAGAGGGGGAGAAAGAGAGAGAGAAGGAGAAAGAGAGCAGAAAGCCACAGCAGTAAGAAGCTGGCCCACTCATTTCAGTTGCTCTGGTGATGTCACGAGCATGTGACCCTGCCTCTCCAGTGACAGCTTTTTTGAAGGGAGGGAAAAAAAAGAGAGATTTTAAAGCTTCTGCCGTTTTGGGTTTCTGTGAAGGCTTTGCTCACCTCCTGAGCAACCACAGAACCACAGGAGTTCAGATCAGAATTTTTGCACCGGGCAGCACGTAAATGGTTAATTGTCGCAGGTCAGCCTCAGGCGTAAGGAGCGCACCAGTCAGTAAGTACGCTTCAACCGCACTTTTCCGTGCAGCAAGTTTGGCTCCATCCTCTCCAGTTAGGGGACATTTTTTTTTTTTAGCCAGACCTGGTCATTACTTGTGGTCATGAAAATAGTTGATGCGAAAACACAATTCTTGTGGATGTTTTTACCCTTGCGCTTTTTCTCCTGGCATGATGCATGTGCCTAGTTGAGGACGCCTCAAAGGTCATCAAAACCATAGAGAAACAAAATTTATCCGTGGAGCAGCTGACGGTGGCGGCAATGGCATCAAACAGCCTCTTCAGCTCTGTGACACCTTGCCAGCAAAACTTCTTTTGGGGTAAGTGATTGCTATGTTGAACCATTTGAACCATTTTATCCATTCGTGTAGTGTGAAGTTCTTCCGTATCATGTCAGTGTTCAGTGAGTACGGTCAAAGACAGTTAGTGGTCCAAGTACATTAACCTATCTGAAATAAGCAATGCAGTGCAAAGAAAATCCACTGCCGTGTCAAGAAAACATTTACATTACGAATATATATTTGCAAACATTTGCAAGCCGCCAACATGTTTGTACAGCTTAAGGTTACACGTGTGGAAGGATGTCGAGAAGGGAAAAAAAGCTTCTTGAAAGATATTTCCATCAAGCATAAACATTCACTCAGCATGCTGCGCACATTTACGGACAAGCAGTGAAACAAGGCATGAAAATAGAGCGGAATATGAAAGCAAATACTTGTATGTTTGTTACGGCCTGTTGGATTAGTGGGTGTGCATCAGCATCTCTGCAGCTGAATGGCCTGACCTGGAACACAGCAGTGTGAATGTTCATCACAGCCCTGGTGAACAAATGAGCCAGAACCAGAAGAATATGCAGGAAATGTTGCAGATGTCTTCAGAGGAAGAAATGTCTGATTAATGTCTGTTCACTTACTTTGATATTCATTTTTTTTTAAAAAGATTTAAAAAAAAGACACAATCAGTCCTATTTGAAATATTGTTAAATTATATCATTAAACTAATGGCATGATCAAATTAAATCATTAAGCTAATCAATAACCAAGAGAGAGAGAAAAGACAGCTACACTCCATGCTATTAAAATTGAATTCGGTTTTGCAATTGCAACTAGATAAATGAAACACAAAGCTTCATTGTGCATGACTTCCTAATGTCAAACTCAGACCCTTCCATTTTGCTTGATCTATGGGTGTACATGTCCCTCCAGAGCAGTTTTGAATAAGTCCAAATGTCTTGTTTCCAAACACAGCTGTGCGGAGTGTGCGTCCCGAGCCACACGAGCTGCACGCTTCCCTTCACGATGCCGCAGCCAGAGAGGCACTTATAGCAATCAGCACCCTCTATTAGCATGTTAACCTCTGGCCCTCTCAAAACATCACTGGGCTGAGAGAAAAGAAGGATGAGAGCACCATGGCGGGAAGTTTAGTGCCTGCAGAACGATAACAGTTTTATTTTGGGCTGCTGCAGGTGTGAGCTGTAAATGACCAATGTTAATCAAAACCAACCCTGTTTGAACATCTAAAGGCCATTTGTTTTTTTTTTTTTTTTAAATGCCTACCACATTTTTCTACAAGTATGACACGCATGCACACACACACACACACACACACACACGTATATGCACAACATTTATTTAATTAGCTTGAAAACATTCTTTTGTGGTGTATAATAATCGTCACCATGTGTGGCCAGATGTAAACTCACAATGTCTCTGCAGAACATATTTTGTTGCTTATTTTTCCTCTGTCTATCAAAATCAAAACCAAGTATTGACAATGATCCCATGGTAGCAATTATCATTTAGCAATGAGAGAGAGAGAGAGAGAGAGAGAGAGAGAGAGAAATCCACCTAAACTGCAGTCTGATGAAAGCAGAGAGGAAGATTTAACGAAGTTGATGACTCAAGATCCTGACTCGTTTCAAAATATCCATATACAGTAATTGAGGCGACCTTAAGCTGAGAAATGAAAAGGCAGCTTCTGTTGCATGCATGGCCTCCACAGATCCTACCACAGACATTTCATTTTTGAGACATGCTAAAAGAAAACCAGACGTCGCTTTTCCACAGCAGGGCCAGTGGAGGGAAGCCTTCTCATCAATAGATAATTGAACTGAGAGAGAAAATCACTACTGTGGGTCCTCAGTGGTAGCTTACAGGAGATGAGAGTCATCTAAAAAAAATTATAATAAATTACCATTCTCAAAGGAACACCAATGTAGTGCAATTTAATTATATAAGCATGTAATGATAAATAGGAATTTATAGATAATGATATCTTTAATGCCATCTGGTATGTGTTTACTATCACTACACTAAATGTTATAGAACTAATATGCAGTTTGAGACACTTTTACCTTTTATTTTGGTGCTTTGATTTTTGACTGTAACTGTCATCATTTGTTGACCAAAAAAAAACAAAAACGTTTTTCATAGCATGTCCAAAAAGTTTCTAAAGCCTCTGTAATGCAAAGTTGAAACTAATATGTTGCAAACACTGTTTTTGCAGATCTTGTAAAGGAATACATTTAAAAAAAAAAAAAAAGAAAAAGAAAAAAGTTTTAAATCCTTGTCCTTTTCTGCATTCCGTCATGAGAACACTTAAAACGCGAGTCCATAAAAACAGCATATACAAAGATGTATGGGATTACAAATGGCCCATGAGAAAACATACCAATAATTGGAACATGGCAGAGGGAAGTGACAATTTAATCAAAGCACTTAGTCAAACTGTACAGGAAACCAAATCCCTTTTCTAGTGTCAGAGCAAATGCGCAGTCAATAGCTCAGAGAAATGGAGAGAGGCGGAAATGACAAGAGAACGGCTTTAGTTTCACATCACAACAACGGCCATATCCTACTTCATTCAAATTAGCTCCTTGTACACTCCCAGGAGGGTAAAAGTGTTAAAAGTGAGGGATCAGTTGCACACCTGAACATCAGCCCGCTGGCTCAGGGATACTAGAAGCGACTACAGCCACCCACATGTGCCTGACGCTGTAACCGGAGTAAGAACTTGAGGGGGAAAAAGGAGGATCAGTTTGCGCCTAAGAGTTGCAGAACTGCTGGGTCGCTAGAAACCCACAGGTGGATCAAACAGCACCCATCTGCTGTGATGGAGGTGGCAAGGGGCTTTTGTGCTGCCTCATTTGTTTCTGTTTTCCTCCTCCTCCCCCGCACACTTCTATAAAACAGCCCTACTGACTGTGCTGGAAATGCAGCTGAATCACTTAATCACTCTCTCAGCACCTGTGATGCAAGCACGTCATCCTGGATATCTGGGTTATAATATGTTTTGTAGCACTCTCATGTATAGTACATACTCACCTACACACTTTTTTTTTTTTTTTTTTTTTTACAAAGGATGAAATCATATATGCTTTGGGCACAAAGAAGTGAGTGGGCGCGCACATTGATACTGTGTTCAGTAATTGGCTTTGAAGTAGCAGCAGCCTGGTATTTTTTTTTTAGCACATTTCCCCTCTGAGCCAGCTAGAAACTGGAGGAAGGTGATCAGGGAGAATCATTTCACTTTGCAGCTTGGGTTTAAGTATCACCATGTCCAAGGGGAAATAAAGAGAATGCAACTCTTGTTATCTAATATGACCTGCTAAACCACATCTTTGACCGACGCATTTTAATATCTGTCAGAAGGATTTTTTGTGGGATAGTATGGGGATCTCTGTATGTATCAAAGCAAAATCACATCTGGCAACACTTGACAGTCAACCTCCCGTTCCCCTATGATCATTTGATGTATAAACTCCTAACAGTAGTCCTGTCTACCTCTTCAAACTGTCACACCAATGCATCAATTCCAATCTAAATCTGTGTCAGAAGAACGATGTGGTACAGGCTTTAATACTGTGACTTCTTCCAATGCCACAAAATGGTGTTGTCAGGCAACGGGCAACAAAGTCTATACAATTGCAATCTGCCGTGGAAGCACGATGCATTTGTCGTTTTGTCGGCATCCGGGCCACACTTGTTGTTGTGTCATGCATTTGTGAAAAAAGATGCCTGTTTTTAGAGATCATGATGTTAAAAACACAAACAGACGTAACAACAAAAGTCTCAGAGGACCTGAAAGTTAAATGAAATATATATATATATATATAATTTATTTATTTTTTCCTCCCAGAGTTGTCATTTTTAGCAACCACAGGCATGAGAAAATTCACTTCAAAGCAGGAACTGTGAATATGAAACACAACAACATTCTCAGGCGATGTGTCTTTTATTTGAATTCATTTTGGAGTGTTTATTGAGACTTCACACACAAGTGCAGAAATTTTCTGCAGTAGTAAAAGTTTAATACATCTCTTCACCTAACAGCTAAGATGTGGTGTTCAATTCGAAATAAAATGTAAACGGAGTAGAATTTTAAAACTTAAAAAAAAAAAAATCATAATAATAATAACAATTTTGTTGTCACGTTTTATGGTTTTGTATAAAAGCTGAAAAGTTACTCAAGACATTTATAACTGCCAAGATGTTTATTATCTCATATTATTATTATTATTATTATTATTATTATTATTATTATTATTATTATTATTATTATTATTATTATTATTAAGAGTATTATCATTTCCAGAAAATAAGCTCTCCTTTGTGCTTAATAAAATGTTTATTCAGCATGATTCAGCTGAAAATAAAACTGTGGCATATCTTAACAATACGGTGTATTTAACAGAAACAGCACTGGATAATGTAATGCTTAATGAGCTGACAATTAAAAGCTTCCTCGAGGGATTTTACTTGGAAACCTCTCTGATGGGAAACACTTTGAAGGGTTCTCCATAGAATCTTTCAGGGTTCCCTCAGAGCGACAAAGACCAAAGAATGCTTTAGGCGGCTGGATGGAATCTTTGTTTCTTTTTCTTTTAAAAAAGTGTACCAACATATACAAAGCCACAGCCTTACACCGCCACCGCAACCCTTTACACACACTCTGCTTCTTGTCTCCTCTTTAGGGAAAGTGGAATTTAGCCGTCTGATACGTCTCCACAGGACCTGGTTTAGCTAAGTCTGTTTTTTTGTTTAATCCTTGGGTCTATGTATTAACTTATAGAATCGTAGGCAAATCTTAGTGTAAATGTGCAATTTCTTGCATTAGATCAGTTAACCACACCTGTACCTCTTCTCTAACCCAGACTATCTTTCACACCACTTGCACAATGTGAGGTTATCAGCATGCAAGAGGGTTACGGTGGTGTCCATCACATTTGTAATTATGATATTTTCTCCCAAAATTCATCAGTTGGTACTGAATTAAATTTCCCTCTTGTAACTACATACTTGTAGTTGTTGATTGTAGCTAATGAATGATGCGTTTTCAGATGAATATCTCAATAAAAAACTAAACATTAAGGGGGTAAAATGACTAAACATCACAGGGGTAAAAACACATCACTGCTATTGGCATTACCACTTCAGCAATGCAATTAGCTTTAAAGATGGGGTGTTTCTAGACTCAACCAAAGTAATTACAATGTAATTTATTTTCAGTCTGTTATGACATGATGGTGGATTCAGTTTACGGTATTTGTGAAATTGCATGATATTGCAATGCGATTGCAAAAATGAACGAACATTTACCATGCTCAGTTGATGTATTTACAGATGCTTGTAATGTCGTCACTAATTAGCCACAGAAGCATTAAAGTGGAGTAATTCAGTTCACTCTAGATATCTGAGATATTTATTCTTAAGATGCCAAAAATGTTATTTCATTTAGTTCTGACCCAAATTGCAGCGATTACCAATAAAATGAATTCACCCTCTGGGATTTAGGAACTTGGTCCAAGTCTGAATCACGAATTGAAATTCGTTTGAGTTCGGCTCAACAATCAAAATTATACGTCATTTTCATTTTTACGCCGCGCGTATAATAAATATAGCATATCATGGGGAAATTATCCAACAGAAGAGAAATTAAGGTGTGTGATCTGTTAACTGAAGAGCAGATTATTTGTTATATAAATAGTTTAATACATGGAAAATGAAATATACTGTAGGATGGCAACGTATTTTTCTCAACTTATTTTTCTGTTATTTATAATTCAGTTATTTCAAAACAAAAACGAGGAAGGAAAAAAGTATGTAGTTACAAGGGTGAGGAATGTTAACCTGAACCTGATGACAACTCATGGGATTGTAAAAGGTGGCAACAACTAGCACAGAGGTGTCCAGGCTTATCTGCAAAGGGCAAGTGTGATTGCAGATTTTCATTCCAACCAAGCATTAGGCGCATCTGATAGTCAACCCCTGCCAAGATCAGGATTAAACATGTGGAATCAGGTGCTGCTCCTTCTTGGCTGGAATGAAAACCTGCAGCCACACCGGCCCTTTGCTTAAAACACAATCTACACCTGTATTTCCTCATATGAACTTAAGGAGTTTTTCCTTGCCACCTCCACCACTGGCTTGCTCAATAGGGATAAATCCACACAAAATCTGTCTCCTGTGTTTATATATTTCCGTAAAGCTGCTTTGAGACAATGTCCACTGTAAAAAGTGCTATACGGATAAAATTGAATTGAATTGAATTCTTAAGTACTTAGAACCAATTTACTGTTATGTATATTCTTATTAATGCAAAATGCTGTGTATAATATCTATATATATACAGAAACCTTTTAGATCCGTTATTTCTGTAAGAAAATGTTTGCATGTCGTATCTTGATTGTTACTTGAACGAGACAACGTTTCAGTGTCGGTTTATGTTTAAAAGGGATTATGAGTGCAGAAAAGAACAACTTTAAAGAGGATGGATACCGTCCCTGATAGCTTACAGGAGGCTTGGAGTCCAATTAACAAGGATATAAAGGATATACTCCCAAACTCTAAAATGATCTATTGCGTTATTGAACTCAGTGCCTTGTACTTCCACAAGCATTTGCTCTCCATCATTTTCTTCCCGCTAACCAATTCATCAAACATTCCACAGTTTTAGTTTTGTATTATGATTTCCCCCTAAGCTTTGGTAATGACTAAGTTTAGCTCGTAGGTTGAAAAGAATAGAAGACTGGGCCGACCTCCTCCCAGTGAGAATGATTGAGTTTCTAGCAAACAATGGCAGCCTTATTTTTTCACAAAGAAATATCAGAGCGGTGGCCAAGCAAATCACCTGGTTCCACAGACTTTTGACGTCCTGGAATAATTCATTTAATCTACTGCTGTGCACATATGGCTACAGTATACTTTACCCCAGTCTGAGGTTTATGCACTCGAAGAGCAATGCTCTGTGCGTCTTGCTCAGATTCCGGCCTGCTGTAATATACTTCCATTCATTCTTGGTTTCATTTGAGCACCTTTGCATGAGCTGTCCTTAGTCCAAACACTTATTAAAGTGGCGTTAACAGAAGCTGAGAAAAATAAGCCGTGATAGGCGATAGGCCTCTGACACGCATGTTATTTATATCTGTCAGTCTGTGTTGTCCATGGGGTGATTAAACTCTCGTCCGTGCATGTTACACGTTACTCCATCAATCGTCCTCAATCTACTGCTGAACAAGGTGGAATCTGCTCCCAATAAATCTACTACTAGGTGTACCTTTCACGCAGAACAGCACTAAAGGGCAGCGGATACATTAGGACGGTATCTTGCATACATACTATAAATATTTTTCAATCAATCAGACCTTTTCAGAGAGGAAGTAGACCAATGCAATTCACAGAGGAAGAAAAATGTGTGAGGTGGAACTCTGGTCTTATTTCTTGTCCAAAATAAGCACACTCTTATGGAAAAGTGACACTCAATCCTCGTCCAGGAGTGTTTGCTGTTCGTACTGATCCTGTGATTATACGTCAAAAGTAATTACTCTGCGGTATTTTGCAGCGTAAAAATTTACGGAATATTTACTCACCGGCAAATATCATATGTAATATTGTTTGAAAAGAAATAAGAAAATAAACACAAGCTGCAACCTCACTTGTATGCCGTATGGCATGTTTAAACAGTGTAACCTTACAACACATATAATAATGAGCGTAGGGTAGCATAGTGTAAAATGTCTGAACACCTAGAGAGCACCACAGCAGACAGTAGAGCTGCACACACTCTTAATGCCGGACTCGGTCATTATGAGTGTTTAATGGCAGCCTACACATCAACGCCCTTTATTTCTTTCCCCTTCCGAAGCCACAGAAGTTCCTTTTCTGTTCCTATTTTTAAGTACAAGTGATCTCAATTAAGGACCTCCACGAAGGATGAAGGCGGCAGACAGTCATGCCAATAAGAGCAAAAAGGAAATTGCCTTTGTAGCCGGCCCCCCCTCTACCGACCACAGCAAGCCTCCATCTCAACTCTGATTTCCAGACGAGGCTGCCATGCCGCATGCTGCACTCAACCAAAACAGCCAGAGGAAGGCACTCGACGTGCACCCGCTCCTTCTTTAGGCCTTAATGGAAAATCTCCTACCCTGTCGCATTTCTGTCCTATCACTTCTGTGCCATCTCTATCGTCTCTGCCATTTCTGCGCGGTTGCAAATTGCTGCCTACTCAGACCCTTTCCCTTATTTCATAGCTTGGCAAGTACAGTTTTAAGGCTGCATTACTGTGATGATGTCATCAGCCGTTCAATGACAAATAGTAATTATGGGCTTAGATTAAATCTAGGGATCGAGAGGAGTTGAGGCGGTCTTCCTGATTCAGTAAGAAATATGTTTCTGTGAATGTGTCATTCCTCTCTCTTTTTTTCTCTCTCTCTCTGTCAAACACACACACACACACACACATATATACAAATACACTCTCACACATTCTCTCCGCCCCTCTGTTCTGCTGCCTGCCAAGGATGGAAAGTAACTGTTTGAAACTGGAAGGTTCCGTGGCCCCATCAAAATGCTCCACACATAAAACCATAATTAAGTGTCTTTAAAAATGCACCACTGTGAAATGGAGCCTTGATCCAGGGACTTAAGAGGCTAGATTTTTCCTCGCAACCAACGAAAGAACGCAGGACTAGAGAAAAACACACACACACACACACACACACACACACACACACACACACACACACACACACACACATACACAGAAAAACATTCATGTAGCATGTTACATAATACCAGGGCTTTATGAATCAAAATTGTAGTCATTTGGATATTGTTACCACCCTGGAGCTCAGTGTCTCCTTTTGTTTAATGTAGAAGTCAACAATGGCTCCTTTGTCTCGTGCCCTTATTTATAATAAGGTGTGTATCGGGGGGGGGGGGGATATGTGCATGGTGATTGCACAAACTCTTTACCAGTCTGATAAGTTATTCGCAGAAAACCATACTATCATCTCTGTGACAAGCTCTTCCTTTCGCTCCATAATCAGATCCGCATCAGCTCCTGGTCCTGTTACACTGTGTCCCTCTAAACTAAGCACATGATATCATCAGGTTCTGAGTCTGATCAGTTCAGACACTAAGGTTGAAAGATGAACAAAGGTGATGAACAACAAAAAGTGAGCTTGTGTCCTTTATAAACCGAACAGCTTCAGCCCCTCGCCTTTGTGGCACATCAGAGGCAGCTGTGTGGGCTGCTCTCGGCTCATTAGGACATCAAACGACAAGCCCCGAAAGGAGTGGGCAGAGTCCCGGTCTCAAGGCACAGAGAATGATTGAAATTAAGTGCGTACACTCCACATCGATATTGCTGGCAGATGGCGCCCATACTGTACAGCAAAGTGGATTCAGATGTCACAAATGCTCTTTGATATCTCTTTGTATATGACTTAACACACAGTTTGGTTTAAGCATGTCAACAGCCTCCGTGTTTCTGCGATTCGATTTTATTTGCACCATTGTTTTACTGATCGTCGGGGTTATCTCAATTATTATTTATTTTGTTTTAAAGAATTACAATACATTTGCTGCTCATTTGAGTGACCGTCAGCAAGGCTGTACTAGAAACAGTCACATACTGTAAAACAACACCTTTTCCCCATTGAGCATACTTCTGGCCCAGACCGAGTAAATGATGGAGAAAGCAAGACACCCCAGACTGTTTGAATAATATGCAGTGCAGTTTAACTAGGGATATGTTTAATACCGTTACAACCTTAATTACAACTCTACTGATTTATCTCTCCATAAATTTAAAGTTAATATTTTAAAAATCACTGGCCAGTCTTAATCATATTTTTAGTGTTCTGGGCAGAAAGAGAAGGAACATAATTCAATAGGCTTTTTTCCTGTGTCATAAGGATGTGCCATATGCATGTCTGTCTGTGCTTCAAGAGTTTTTCTATCCTTCCCACATCCTTACGGTGAAAGACATATACTTTATATAAAGTCACATACACATAAACACACACACACACACACACACACACACACACACACAATGTATATTCATATCCAAAACACACACACACACACACAATATACACACAGTGTATGTGTGTGTGTGTGTGTGTGTGTGGTAATACCACCTCTCGTTTCTCCATCACCACACATTTGTGGTTGTAGGGCATCCCCATAAACTTGCATGTGGAAATAAGGCAGTATACTTCAGTAAATCTCTGTATAGAATTGCCATCAGTATTTATTTGTGGCCAGTTTGACTCTCGATAGTGACTGTGTTTTAACTGTTCCTCATGGGAAATGACAGGACTTCTTTCCATCAAAGAGTGCGATTGCCATCTATAGTACCGTTCAGAGATGACGAACCAGCTCTCTTGAGACTAAATCCAAGCAGGCTGTATGATATTAGCCTTATCTGATCCTACAGAGCGTTTGTGTTTCTGATCTTCCTGCTTTATCCTGCATGCGCATTTGCGGTGTTTCCTCCTTCTTAACTATTACAGCTGTCTTGACTATAGTGTTGAGTCTGGTTTGTTTTATCCGAAACTTATTTACTTACAGTTGTTGTTGTTACTTATCAGTTGTCATGACATGTTTGAGTGAAGACGCTGTGAAATGGACAGTGCAGGAGCTATTAGTAGTTAATAAGTAACAAAAACAAATGAGAACAACATAAGCACGCCAGGGTGGTGCTGAGGCTAATGATGCAGATTAATAATGCACTAATCTGTCCGGTGTTAAGATATGTATCAGAAATCATAATCATATTAGGTGTATTGTTAGATACAGCATCATATAAGCAGGAAATTAAACAAATGGGGTCATATTTACCCTGCTAAAAAAATTATAGAAACCATCACAGAAATTCTACTGGTTTCCACTACAAATACCATTACAAACGATCAGCTAACCATTGAAACCATATTTGATCCTTAAAGGTATCCAGTAGACAAAACTGGCTACCAATAGAATTCAACATATGACCAGTAGAGATGCACAAGGAGCATTACAGTTTCCATTAAAACCAATACAATTCCCATAATAACCATTAAAACCATTACAAAATTCTCTGTGGGTTTCTAGTGGTTTTTTGTGTTTTTTCCAGCAGGGAAAGTCAGATTTTCCATATTTCACACATTGCCTGAAATCTCTAGAATATCTTGTAGCCTGTTTGTTTGATCTGATAGACGAGAAAAAGTTTTTACACACTTACACGGGAGGGGAACTGACTGTTGACTGTTTAATGTCGCTTTTACACTCAACATCAGCTGGAGAGAACATGGAAGATATTTGGACCATTGAACACATTCGGCTATAAAATAAATAAATAAATAAATAAATAAATAAATAACGCGGTAGAGAGGGGGGAAAAAATACAACTTTCCCTAGTGTCAGACGTGACGCGTGGTTATTTTGGGAAGTTTTTTTTTTTTTTTTTTTTTTAATAGAGGAAAACGTAGCAAATGACGCCTCTGCACAAAGCGCCAGCTGAAGTTTGGTCGTGACGGAGCTGGATTCGGACACTTCCGACACTCACTTCTCACTGGCACGTTGAGTTCACACTAGAACAGCTGCCGAAACATCTGCACTTCTTTACTCGGTACAAGACAGGAGTTCTCCGACTCGCCTTACCTCGAGTGTAACTCAGCGTGTTTGTGATGCGCATTCCTGTAGATGCGTGCGCGTCCCGGCGCTTCAGCCCCCCGTCCAGCAGCCTGCAGCCGCTCCCGGCCAAAATGAACGAGGTGAGCAGCAGCAGCAGCAGCAGCAGCAGTGGAGGCAGCGGTGGGATTAACAGCATTAGCGGCGGGAATGTCGGAGGTGGAACCGGGCAACACGACGCGAGACTGCGGCCGCTTGAGAACCGCTCCATGGCAGAAATCATCGCCGATCATCCCGCCGAGCTCGTGCGCACCGACAGCCCCAACTTCCTCTGCTCCGTGCTGCCCTCTCACTGGAGGTGCAACAAAACGCTGCCGGTCGCCTTCAAGGTAAACCCTGCGTCCATGTCTTTCTGTGCCGTTTGGATTATTATTATTTTTATTTTTTGAAACAGAAAAATACTTTCAGTTGCTACATTTTAGGGTAAATATTACAAGATAAAGATTTGGGTTCACATATTTACTTTAAATATTCCCATGTACGGAAACTTTTTATTTATTTTTTATTTTCTCACGATAGGTGAGTCATTTTTACTTCGATTTTTACAAGTCACTTGAATTTGATTTGGCTACCCGATTACCTAACAACAACAACAACAACAACAACAACAACAACAACAACGTGTTATTAAGCCTCATAAACGTAGTAGGTCTTTATTTACACAAATATGATCTAAGTACAAATAAGTATGTGTATAAATCTGAATTTGTAAAAAAAAAATCTTTATCTCTATCTATCTATCTATCTATCTATCTATCTATCTATCTATCTATCTATCTATCTATCTATCTATCTATCTATCTATCTATCGCTGATTTTTATTCTTAACTTGTAAACCAAAAAAAACGTGTTTCCTATTTGCAATGTGTTAAAATGCTGTGATAAATATGTAAATATAGAGTTCATCTCTTGTCATCATCAGTAATATATATTAGATTTATACCTACAGATAGAAATAGTTTTGTGTGTGTTTACTATTTTCCACGTTTCAGAACAAAAGGGACGACAACATATCTGTGAAATGATCGATAAAACAGAATCTGCAAATATACCAAGCACATTAACTACACATACACACGCGCACACACACAGACACAGTCACACACACACACACACACACACACACACACACACACACACACACACACACACACACACACACACACACACACACAGACACACAGGCTAGCTATATGAATACATACACACACACACACACACACACACACACACACACACACACACACACACACACACACACATATATATATATATATATATATAATTTGTTTGTTTATTTATTTGTTTATTTTAGATTGATGACAGATTTTCACATGTGCTTTTTCTCAACATGCTTTCTTCATGGTGCAGTCATCTGGGATATTTTTCAGTTTCGAAATAGTTCCCACACATGCTGAGCACACTGTTTCTCGACCGTTTTTCCTACTCCTAAATTTGACAATTGGGATATGAATGGATATTTATACACAAATCAATTTCTCTAAGTATTTTTGCCTTTGAAACACATTTCATGCACACACCTTTAAACAGACATCAGTCAGGCGTGTCCAAATGTTTACATTTACTGCCAGCTTTTGTATTTGGATTTTGTCATTTTGTCTGGGAATATTGATCCACATGATCAGACTAGATTCTAGCACTTCCTAACATGACCCCAGTGAGTCCTGGAAGCTATCACTGCAGTCAGTGTTGTGTCCCTGCAGGTCGTGGCTCTAGGAGATGTTCCAGATGGTACTGTTGTAACTGTGATGGCTGGGAACGATGAGAATTACTCAGCAGAGTTGCGCAATGCTTCAGGTGTGATGAAGAACCAGGTGGCTCGATTCAATGATCTACGCTTTGTGGGACGCAGTGGAAGAGGTTAGTCCACTTTCAGTCGAAAAAATATATTTGTGTGCACATTTTGTATTTGTATTTTTAATTTTTTATTTTTTTAATAAAAACATATATTTTTTACATATAGTAGTTCCATTTAGATAATTATATCTATGATCTGTGAGCTGGAAAAGGAGATTTTATTAAATGCCATGATTGCCAGCATTCTGACTGCATTGCTTTGGCACAGAAATCAGAGGATTAAAAAAAACAGCCAACTCTGAGCTGTCAACAGACATCAGTTGAGTAAAGCCATGTTGTCTCCTGTGTGTAATTATCAGGTCTGATCCACTTAATGCCCATTTTTACTGTTGTTTACATAAGGGGATCTGTAAGTAGATAAGATTATCTGAAGCATGTGGTGTCAACACAAGATGAGAGAAGTTTACACAATGAGGGCATATTGTACTGTACATCTGCAGTCTTTATATTAGCCAATCAGCTGTATTTCTTTTCCTGCTTTGCAACTACCTACACCTGCTCCAGCTAAGAGCACACTGTGTGCTTAAGAGTACTGTTGTGCAGGAAGGCTTGTGTAATCGGTTTTATGGTCAAATGGAAGACATTCTTTTAGTAATTACATCAGTTACAGTCCAGGCAGCACCTGATGGCATGTGATCATTAAGTTACAAAGCTTTGTGGGTTCCTGGGCATAATAAATCAAATAAATTGACTCTATTTTTTATTAATTTATTAATGGCTTTATATTGTATAAATGTCTATATAATTCATATGAATCTGAATTAGGGAGGGCAAACATTATGCAATTTAATGATATTGAATTGTCATATTTGAAATCTTCATTTAACATGTAAATAATAGATCTAAACTGTCCTGATTTAAACTCCGCTTTAAACCAATATTAACTGCACAGTGCACATAAATGACAGGTGATTAGTTTGGCCAAGGCAATCTCTTTCCTAACTGTCTGAATATTGCTGCTGTTTCCCCTTTTTTTAATTCATAGACACAGAATATTTTCTTGCAATTTTTATAAATTAAATTGTGCAATATTTTTTTTCTTCTTTTAAGCTAAGCTAAATAAGTTTCAGATTTTATTTTTTTTTTATCAATTGGAGTTATCTCTGTAAATTGAGTCTCAGTGCTGAGAACGCGTTACTGATCGTTTGCATATAAGAACATTTTAAACAATAGTCAATAGTTTGAACAATAGTCAATAAACAATAGTTTAAACATTTAAAAAACAGTCCTTTCAGATTTCAAATAGTAACTAAAGCGCTTAAACTTTTCATTGTCACGAGAAACATTGAAATCTAGTTGAGATCAAACTCAGCACTGGAACTGTGTGTGTCTTTGGTGTTGAGATGAGATGTTGGTGCTTGTGCTTGGCCAGCTGTTGCTCAGAGTTGCGATGACGTTCCACTCACTTCTTCCTGTCTCCTTGACCAAGCAGTGGCATTCCTGAGACGCCATGTTAGTACACTGCATTCCCCTTAGAACCCCATGAGAGCACAATTTGTCTGAAATCTTGCTTAGGGAAAGGAATGATGAGCCAGGGTTGTTGATCTGAATTCCACCCTGTTGTAATGCTTGGAGTTCTTTCCACCTGCCTCCTTCACCAGGAGGATTAGGTCTAAATTAAGATTCATATGAGATGAAAGCTGGCTGAGGTCTGTAAACATGCAGGTGCTTTTATTGTCAGCAGCTAAACCTGTATTATTATGTTTGTACAGGAAAGAGCTTCACCCTGACAATTACAGTGTTCACAAACCCACCACAAGTGGCCACTTACCACAGAGCCATTAAGGTCACAGTGGACGGACCGCGTGAGCCAAGGAGTAAGTTACACACTTCTTAAAGTGACCAAATCTCTGTATTCTGTCTTTTTCCTGTCCTATCTATTGCATGTTTGTGATCACTAAAGTGGTGTGATGCTCCTTCTTTTTCTCTGTTCATTTATTCCTAGATACTGTAGCTCAGATGTTGGATGGCTGTTGGAAGTCTAAACAATAATTATGTATACTTCACATTTATTTTTATTCACTTATACTTTGTGTGTGTGTGTGTGTGTGTGTGTGTTAGCTGTGTTAATCAAGTGATTGATATTTATACCATTTGTCTTGTCAGATTCTGAGAAGTAAAAATACCCTGTAAGATTATGCCTTTTTGGCTTGTGTTGTGAGAACTGTTCCTGCATTCTGTAATGTTTGGGCATTTTGGACCTATGGAAGTCAGATTTTTTGTGGACTTAAATGCTGAAACTCTGAATGGAGAGAGAGACATCAGAATAGTGCTGTAGAAGTCACTGGGTTTACTTAGGCTCTTATTACATTTTCTTGAAACGTCAAGACATCGTTCATTTCAGTACCGTGTCGTTTGCTACACACTATGGTATGTTATGGATGCTATAGTATGGTATTTCAACCTAGAGTCCATCTTTCATATCACATTATATATTTTGTGTTTCTTTGTTGAGATCGAGTAGTCTCCTTGTGCGTTCGTAGCGAGATGTCAGTGAAGGTGTGTCAGGCTGCGCCGAGGCTCCACTGGGGTGCTATAATGCTAACATCAGCTCATTTTTAATGGCTTTCAGTGCCAACCTGTCTGGAGAGCAGCTGTTTTACTTTATCATGAAAAAATACATACTCCATCTTGGCGTAAGATTCAACCCTATCACATCGCTTGCAACATTTCTCTCTCCTTCCCTCTCACTTACTCTAGTCTTAGTGAACACATATGGTTCTGGTGTTTGAAGACACACTGGCTGTATGGTCTTGATTCTTCATTGTATTAAGACGGCCTCTAGCAGTCTCTGCACTTTTGTTTGAAGTCAAAGACTTCCTATGCTTCTGCTCCTATTGAAGTGCAGTATCAAGAGACAGATAACTTGCATGTTACTGTGGCCTATAGCGATTTAAAAAGTTCAGAAGACAATTTTTATACAATTTTTCTAAACTCCCTCCAACATATTTTTTGTTTTAGATTGGTCTGTGTCTCTCAGAGCAATATAGCTGAGTACATCCAAACCATACAGACATGATGTATTACTTAATGGCGTCACATTCATTGTGTATAGACAAAGAGGAGGTCATGGTCAAAACGTACACGCTGTTGTATAACAGGTCACTGATGACCATCACTGAGTTGCAGAAGCCCTCTAAATAATGTTGTATTCCAGCACATCCATAACACTGGGATTCTGCATCATTAAACATCTAATTGGTGTTAATGAGAGGGCAATTAAGGAAGGGGCCCAGCTCGCTGAACTAGACAATGCCAACAGTGTGCTGTCAGAAAGCTTTTCACTGAGCAAACGCCCGAAAGAACACCTTCTACTGATTCACTTGTCAGCACTTACATTTGTTATGCTTTAGAGCATTTATGTGTAATTTAGAAATAATAGGTGCATGTTTATGTACAGGCTGTTTCATTTTCAGTCAAAATATAATTTGCTTATTATGTCTTAATACAGAGACTAATGTTAATTTAGGCTGTCTTTTACTTGGTGTGTCTGTAGGGCCTCGGTCGGAGTTGAATGTATAGCAGATATTAACTCAGCACAGTATGTGTATTATTAATATGTTTATGTCTTTAATAAGCCATGATGGGTGCCATATGAATCGTTCAGGGGTGAGAACTTCCAGTGCTCTGTGTGTGTGTGTGTGTGTGTGTGTGTGAGAGAGAGAGAGAGAGAGAGAGAGAGAGAGTGAGAAAGGTGGGGAGTGAGAACCAGCAGTACAATGAGAGTGTTGATAGTCTGGTGACATTAACAACTAAGTGTACTCACACCGTTCACTTGCTTCTAAACATGATTTATCATTCTAGCCCCCTCTTTATCTGTCATACACTGATTTAGTCAGATCTCTGCACATGTAATTTACTAGTAGAAGTATAGATGAACACACACACACACACACACATATATATATATATATATGTGTGTGTGTGTGTGTGTGTGTGTGTGTTTATTTATTCTCCATTTCTTTTCAGTAATATCACAACTGTATTAATGTCTGATTACAAATACTGTTTGCTGCTACGTTTGTGTGAAGTGAAGTCATTTGTGGGTAAAACAGACTTTGCACTAACCTCTAATAGTCCTCATTAACAGTTATTTAAACTAATAGATTGGGCGGGGTTGGTTAAACCAACACACTTGCTCTGGAGGCCCCATGTAATTACAGATCATATGTCGGACTGTCATTCTTTGTAACACGTTTAAAACGATCTTTTCGTTGTATGTTTCACTTGTAAAATCAAGGAAGTCAAATCTCGCATTGTTTATGGGGATTAGAAGACGCCAGGTGCTCCTTTAAAAAGACGTACTCTCATCTTACCAGAATCCCACGTGTTGTTTAGACTGTTTAGACACGTTGACACCTCAGTATGTTGAATGGAGACGATAACTGGAGCAGTAATGGTGGCTGAGACAGTAAAACAGTTAGATCTGGCCATTGTTCACCCGTATCAGCTCTGTAGACCACACATGCACTATAGACATTATTTGCCCTTACAGCAAATGAAAAAAAGAACTGTCACTGTAGACCTCACTTAAGGCTGCAATTATAATGGGAACTGTTCAAATAAAACCAATAAAACCAACAGGAGAGGAACAGGGAGAAAACAATGACATAGTCCTGGCCAGCCGGACTGGGGCTACAGAAGGAGGTACGAGAAGTGTGTATGTGCATGAAGAGACGCTTCAGATTGAGTCTGGCTGTATATGTCTAGTCTGGATACTCAGTGTGTTCATCAGAGCTGCATCATTACAGCTCAGGAAATACTGGTGGTGCTCTGTTAGGAGTCGTACTGCTTTCATATGAGCATGGAGGTGATGAAGGAGTGGCCTGCAGATTGAAAAAGGTTTGTAGGTTGTAGGTTTTTTTTTGGTTTTTTTTTTTGTATGTGTGTGTGTGTGCATGTCCCCTTTCCTTGCTTGACTTGCCTTCTGAAGTCTAAAATGTAAAGACCACACAGACACCTGGCAGGTCTCCATGACTCTGCATGTTTCACTCCATCTCATACTCTTTCTCCCTCCCACTCTTAGTTTCTCCTAAACCTAAATGAATAGAAGAGACTGGCTGTCACCCATGCTGTCTTTTTCCTCTCTTTTCCCCATTGCTGTATTTCACTGTATTGCAGCTTGCTCTTTCCAGAAACACCTAGAACACCAGTGTTGCCACTGGAAGAGATTTTTTTTTTCAATTATTGTTGTGCACCAACGCAACAATTTAGTGCTCCACGGGATACTAAAACAAGGTCATGAACTTGTGTGTGCATGCTGTAGACTATTACACTGTATGTTTAATTCACTATTTTGAGTTGTCAAATGAATAAATTAGTGGCAATGTATAGATAGGATCTCCTGTAAAGAAAGCATACCCATGGTTTAAACAATAAGCTGTTACACTTACAGCACACTTTAAGCAAGTGTTGTTCATAATTTTATCCATAAAAAAAAAACTGCCCTTGAGATAAACATTGTCTCATATTAACTGACACATTGAAGTCTGAAAATCTGAAGTCTTAAACTGCACTTAAACTGTCAGGCAGTGGCACTGGATGTAATACTGCACTTCACTTGAACTTATATCATGCAAGAAAAATGGGCATAAGGTCAGAATCATGCCTAACTGAGACACACCTCTGTTTTAGACAAACCCAGCCCTGCACACACAACTCCTGCACTACTGTCTGTGTCATTTTCTGTCGAGGTGTGAATACCCATGTGCACAATTTTGGTCACAAAGTAACTCAAATCTAAATACTGCCCATACTGCTAATTTTCCTCTTTATATGCAGCCATAATGGTTGAGCAGTTGAGACTTTGAAGGTTAAGGCTTTCCTCTAAAGTCCAGTATTGGTGCAGTTCTAGGATTTAAACTCAAAACCTTCTGCTGCAGAACACAGTTAAATCAGTTGTGAAATCACTATGCAGGTCACGCCAGCCAATCTTAGCTTTTATTCAATCTATTATCCTTTCTCTTGCCTTTGGCTTTTTCTATTATTACTCTCCTGATTCCTTTCTTACTCCATCAGAGCTGCTGCATTTGTTTATCGTTGTTAGTCATGATGATCAAGCATGCTGATGTGGGAGCATGGGGGGAGGGGGGGCGGGGTGGTATAACCTCAGATGGTATCTCTTTCTTATTTAATTTATTGCAGTGTTTCAGGTTTAGTCCATGTAATTGGGCTGTTTTTTTTATTATTATTATCAGAAAACATATAACAGGATGGCTAGAGATGTTATCTTGGAATTACATTGACAGACTCATAAGTATTTATGCCTGAGTTCTGAAATCAGGCCTGTGTCAGCAGGAGGTTACATATCTCACCAGTAATGTTTGGCCATGGTCCCACTGGGCCAGTCAAGCATCTGGAATGAGTGTGTCCGTGCTTCCGCTGCATGATTGGACAGGGAAGTGTTGGCTATCGAAAATCTCACCCCGTTGTCTGGGAGATGATGGGAATGTTTGGGACTTTCCCCCCCAGCAGTGATATCATCTGGTTTCCTGACTCTCTTAAATACCTCCACTCATTCAGGCTCACTCCCTGCCCTAATTCTCCCTGCACCAGCTGACAAAGCATGGTGTCTAGAGGTGTGCTGTGAAAGAAAGAGCAGGCACATTTTGCTCCTCAACACATACATCACAGTGTTTGGAAGGATATGCCCATATAATTGCCATCATTATATAATTTTCACTTTTATTATAATCATTGTGGTGCAATATGTGCATTTTTGCTAATGCTTATGCTGTGCAATTATAAATGAATTAAACCCAATATTGTTTTTCGTCCATTAGGAGGACTTTAAATCAATAATTTACCCTTTAATCACTAATTAACATTAAATAGTCTTCAGTCAGTACCATTACACTACCATTACAGTCTAAAGTCTATGGTTCCCTCAGTTTGAGTTGATGGTGTCTTGAACCTGCACATTAAATTATGAAAATCACCCTCCATAACTGCAATAGTATGTGCAGTTATAGTATGTAGTATATTGATTATGCAAAGCAGCCTTTTTTTTTTTAATGCTGTAAAAAAAAAATTAGTACGGCATAACACCTATCAGGTATCATGTATATCATGTACATCAACCAGCCATAACATTAAAACCACTGAAAGGTGATGTAAATAACATTGATTATCTCTTTACAATGGCACCTGTCAAGGCGTGGGATATATTAGGCAGCAAGTGAACAATCACTTCTCCAAGTTGGTGTGTGTGTGAAGAAGATACAGGGAGAATGGGCAAGCATAAGGGCCTGAGCGACTTTGACAAGGGCCAAGGGCCGTCTGGTCCGATCACACAGAAGAGCTACTGTAGCACTAGTTGCCGAAAACGTTAATACTGGCTATGATCCAAAGTTGTCAGAATGCACAGTGCATCTCAGCTTGCAGCGTATGGGTCTGCGTAACCGCAGGCTGGTCAGAGTGCACATGCTGACCCCTGTCCATTGCCGATCTACAATGGGTGCGTCAGCAAGGAGCACTGGAAGAAGGTGGCCTGGTCTGATGAATCATGTTTTCTTTAATATCATGTGGACAGCCTGGTGCGTGTACGTTGGTTACCTGGGGAAGAGGTGTCACTAGGATACACTATGGGAAGAAGGCATGCTGGCGGAGGCAGTGTGATGCTCTGGGCAATGTTCTGCTGGGAAATGTGGATGTTACTTTAAGATGTACCACCTACCGAAACATTGTTGCAGACCAAGATTTATACACACAGTTCTTTATTACAGTTACATTTTTGGAACAGATTTGTTATGCATTTTCTGGCATATTTGAGGAAGAAAATTTTGTATTTTGTACCATTTCGAGAGAATACGCATTTACTAAACTTTTATAATTTTTTTTTAAATAAATGCAACTAAGTAGCAAAGATATAACTTCATAACACTGAGCCTAAAAGAAAGCTCATAATTTGGCTAGAATAAGTTAAAGGTTTCAAATATGTTCAAAAAGAAAACTATTACCAACATATGATGTTAAAATTGCCGTATTGTATTTCTTTTCAGCATGTTTAAAATGCACATATTTTCCCCTTACATCCACTTACAGTGAGGGAAAAAAGTATTTGATCCCCTGCTGATTTTGTACGTTTGCCCACTGATAAAGAAATGATCAGTCTATAATTTTAATGGTAGATTTATTTGAACAGTGAGAGACAGAATAACAACAAAAAAAATCCAGAAAATCGCATGTCAAAAATGTTATAAATTGATTTGCATTTTAATGAAGGAAATAAGTATTTGACCCCTCTGCAAAACATGACTTAGTACTTGGTAATGACTTAGTGATTACTTTTCATTTTCAATGCCCTGGCTGAAAGAAGGAGGTTCTCACCCAAGATTTGACGGTACATGGCCCCGTCCATCGTCCCTTTGATGTGGTGAAGTTGTCCTGTCCCTTCAGCAGAAAAACACCCCCAAAGCATAATGTTTCCACCTCCATGTTTGACATTTACATTTACATTTATTCACTTAGCAGATGCTTTTATCCAAAGCGACTTACAAATAAGCAAAGTGTTATATCAAGCAGGGAACAATACAAGTAGTACTACTATACAAGATCCATTAATTGAATACCAGAGGAAGCAAAGTGCACAGAGTAGAGGTGTAAGTGCGTTGTGTGTGGGGTTTTTTTTTCTCTAGGGGTTGGTTAGGTGTTCACGGAAACCTAACCAACAGTGGGGATGGTGTTCTTGGGGTCATAGGCAGCATTCCTCCTCCTCCAAACACGGCGAGTTGAGTTGATGCCAAAGAGCGCCATTTTGGTCTCATCTGACCACCAGAGGACAACTGGGTGAAAGTGTTGTGGTCAGATGAGACCAAAATGGAACTCTTTGGCATCAACTCAACTAGAATACCATCACCACCGTCAAACATGGAGGTGGAAACACTATGCATTGGGGGGTTTTTTTCTGCTATATATATATATATATATATATATATATACATATATATATATATATATACATATATATATATATATATATATATATATATTCAGAAAATATATATATCAGAAAAGTGTATATATATATATATATATATATATATATATATGTATATATATATATATAAATATATATATATGTATATATATATATATATATATATATACACTTTTCTGATATATATATTTTTCTGATATATATGTATATATATATATATATATATATATATATATATATATATATATATACACTGCTCAATAAAATAAAGGGAGCACAATGTAACTTCAAGTGTTCCCTTTATTTTTTATTTTTACAATTCACAACTTTTTCCAGAGTTTTTACATCCCAGGGATTCATTTTAGTATCAGTGCCTTTGCACAGCTAGTAGCAAAAGAAACAGTGAAATTGTTTGGGAAAAGCGCTTGTTCAATAAATGAAGTTGGACTCTATGGAGGTTTGGGCTCCTAGTATGTCACAGTGCTCACTAGCTTCAGTCGCACCAATAGACACTGAAGTAAAGCTTGTAAAGTCATACACATGACCTAGAGTATTAAACATCTATTACATATAATCTGTCATCTACTATCCCCTTGCTTCCCAGTAATATGTCTACTGTGGAATAAATACTGTCACTCTGTCTCTCTCAGTGTGCACGCTGCCTTATTGTTCTCTTCACAATGAGTGTAGTCTAGATCCTGTCTTAGTTGGGGTGTCTGTGCCAACTGGAACATTTCCAGTTTCAGCAGGAGTTTTTGTCCCTCTCCTGTTTGATATTTACTTTACTGCCTTCTCTGGAAAGCTGGTACTTGACAGACAAACAGCACTGTTTTAATGGCCAAGAGGACTGGGGGTAGTGCAGCTTGGGGCCTCTCTCCTCTTTTTATCCCTCTTCTGCTATGGGTTGAGCTGGCACGGGATACCTGTGGGCTCTTAAATGATCTTGTTATAACTCTTCTGTAAAGCATTTGGCAGTATGAACCCTTTATGCCTGCAGATCCAACTGTATGGGTAGTAAAGGAAGGATGAGACCTGGGGATTTTGACTTGCATGGCATAAAGTGTCTTTCACCTGCTTTGACCCTGTACATTAACAGTCTGGACAATGCTGAATGTGGAATATGGAAAATGTGAAGCTCAGCAGGGGTAAGCTAAAGTACATTAAACAGCTCTTTTGTTGTGGAGCCACTGATCATTTTTGACTTTAAGGGCAAAATGATAGCAATAGAGTACATTAATAAGAAAAGCCGAACATGGCAGAGGGCCGAATGAAATGCTCATGCAGAAGGAAATGGAACACTTGTCCCATTTTTATCCATCACAAGCCATCCGAGAAGCCTGCCATACTCCAAATGGAAGTTAACTGTACGCCCGTACCTATTAATACACATGGTGAATTATATTAGACAGCAACCTTCATCAAAACTTTAATGAACTACAGTTCTTGTGCTTAGGCAAAACATCATATTTCTGTCACTGTGTTGCCACTCTGAGGAATTACTGTGTTTATATAATGAATAATTCAGAAAACGGCATAGCCCTAAGTTGTAATTCATCTACTTCTGAGGGACTGCATTAATATCTACTATGGAGGAGCTTGCCTAGTTTACTTCTATTGCAATTTGAAACTGTATCAAAGCTTAAAGATGAAATGCTTTCTGCTTTGTGTAATGAATATGATGCTGTTTGAAGTGAATAGGGTAATGAAACAGTTATGCAGTGGCAGGCCAGGGTCCCAACGCCATCAACTGACACACTGTCTCGTCTAAATTGCAGGGCACAGGCCGAAGTTGGACGATTCACCGAAGGCGGGCCTGTTCTCTGACCGCCTGAGCGAGCTAGAACGGATCCGACAGAGCACCATGAGGGTGGCTGTGCCAACACAAACCCCCCGAACTTCACTCAACACCCCCAACTCGTTCTCTCCTCAGGGCCAAGGCCAAATCTCAGGTATGGGCAAGTTTACGTTCCTGAACATTTTACACTCCACTGTGCCACTGCATAAATTAATTCATTGTGGTACCATGGTACATCTTTTTACAATTTAAATTATTAATAAATGCTTACATAGATCATTTCATTTTGTTCAAATAAGCAAAAATACAGCTGTGCAAAGTTTCCACCAAAGCTGTAAATTATGCTACTGGATATGTATGTGGAGACTAAAATGAGGGGTGATTAGCAAAGAAAAACAGTACAGTGCACCCTGTACCTAGAGAATGGAGGCACATATCATTTGTCCTTAATTACTGCTCTAAACAAAGTCAACTGAGAACACGTACCATCATTCCTGCACCTCTTTCTTTTAGCTCTCTGTTAAAAGACAAGCTTCTTTGGATGATATCGTAGACTCTAAACACTTGGGAAAAGGTTAAAAAGTTTCCAGTATTATTCCACTAATATTCTCAAGCATTTAAACGTTAAAAAGTAAATGATGTAAGCTGAAATCTGATAATGAGGGTTTTTTTTATGTTTTCCTCAATTCATTTCAATGCATATTCAGCCAAAAAAAACAAAACAGAAAACTGATTGATTAAATTTTGTACCTGGGCAAAAAAAAAGGTAGTTAATAAGAGTACTAATTGACCTATTTTTACTCAGGTAAATTACACATCCCCTAATATGCTACTTACGTATATTAACATAATGATTTCAGAGCTTTCCACCTCAGCCTGCATCTACTATTGCATCAGTAATATGAAACAAGACACAACATTATTACTCTTATACATACAGTGTATATCTTATATACAGTAACCACACAGTGTAAAAAAACAGGAGGATTAATCTGTGGAAATAATGCTCCGTCTCTTTGTTTGGTCACACATGGTCAGACCCACGGCAGTCACAGTCGTCCCCTCCGTGGTTTAATGACCAAGCGTATTCATCGTACCTGAGCCCCATGGCGTCCCCCTCGGTGCACTCTACAACCCCTCTGTCCTCCAGTCGTGCCACCGGCCTGCCTTCCATCAGCGACGTTCCCCGCCGCCTGCCAGGTAACCTCCAGCCTCAGGCCCCTGCAGGTGTGGCCCCTAACCCTCTCCACCTCCGCTGTCATGGCCTCGCCGCCAAACAGCTAGAGACACATATTCAAAATTTCTTGTAGGATGCCAAAAGCTTGTTTTTTGGGAACAAAATAAGCTTGTTGTGGTTTGTCAGAGGGGTGTGCTCACATTTATTAATATTAAGAGAAAAGATATTTTCCTTTGTGAGGATCTACTCCGCTTGCTCATTTTTAGCTATAAGAATTGAATTTTTTTGAGGGTTAGTATTGCATCATCACTCTTCTATTTTGTATTTGTAAATGATTTAGTTGTGTCAAAGTCATGGTAAAAAATTATTTAGATCCACTTGCTGCTCGGGCTTTAATTAATTACAACCACAATCTGACATTAGCTTTCAGTTTTCGTTGGCTTGTTCGTCTGAGGATGTGAATAAAAAAACAATCGTTCTTGAAACTTCCACCTCCAGAGATTGATTGAAAAACCTTTTTTCTGAAGCAGAAAAAAGAGATTGTTTCCGTTTTCCTGCAGCAGTTTCTTTGATCCTGTGCCGAATATGGTTAATAACAGAGTAAGACATAATAACAGACCAGTGGCAGGCAAATTAAGCAGCTTTATAGCGATTCGGTTCCGAAAGATCCTGCCAGGGAGCCTGAGCCCAGTTGGTGCTGAATCTAATATGCTAATTTGTCCTCTTTTGCCCTGCACCCGCCCAAACACATACGTTTAAAGCTTAAATGTGGGCAGACGACTTTCTCCCTCCAAGCACCTGTTTGAGCCGGGGCCAGGTGACTGTTTTTAAAGTCTTTTTTAAAACCTTCCCTCCTCCCGTTTTTTTTCTTTCTTTCTCTCTTTCTTTCTTTCTTTCTTTCTTTCTTTCTTTCTTGTGAGCCCACAGCAACTGTAAGCAATTAAACAAGCGGCTCCCTGGTGTTACTGCTGCTTGGCAGCTTTTGGACGCCTGCCACCTGTCCTGTCAGGTTCGATTAGGCTGGTTTTGTCAGCCTGTAACTTGTTGCATGGCGCACTCAAAGCTCTTGCTGCTAATGACAGCCATTATCTAAGATAAGGGCAGTCTTGTTTGACACATCCTGCTGCCAGAGAAGCAAACTACAGTTCAGAAAATCCTCCTGTTAAATGCGGATGCTGTTGTCAAATGGCATTAGACTCTGCTGTCATCTGAAGTTGACAGTGTAATACTTCCTAAAAGCATATTTGCTGTGTATGGCAAATAGACCAAATGAACCTTTGCTTAGTGCCTCTTAAACATGGAAAGCATACTTAGATGTATGAACTAGCATCTGGTTTTGAGTCCAGTGCTGTCTAGCATCAGTGACTGTTTAAATACAGCCCAAACATTGCCTTTATGTGTACATGTGTGTAAAAAAGGGGGGCTGCGCTTTTAGCTGTTCTGCCCATTATTCAGAGCACACACTCTCTGTTGCCTCGGGCTTAAGAACCATTATTCCAAGAGTTTCAAATCAAAGAGGTTTAATATAAAAGGAGGAAATGTGTGTGGGGGAAACACTGTTAGTGAGTCCAGGACGTGAGGGTCTTAGCGACAATTCACGCCTCTGCAACGCGCCCACACATAATCATAGTCCCCCTTAGCACAGACATGGTGACAGGAAAGACGCCTAGTGATTTATGATAAGCGTACTGCGTCTAGAAAGGGGGTTTGTGGGGCTGCTGGTGCCAAAATGGCCCATTAGTGGTTTCGTGACTTTTAAGGTTAACAAGAGAGCATGTGAAGGACAGAGGGCCGGGTGTGCGGGGTTCTAGCCTGGGCTCAGAACGTATAAGATACCAGGAGCCACATCTGAGGCTGAGACTGATCGTCTCCCCATGATGCTTCAAACACCTCACAAAACACTTCCAAATGTGTGACTGCTTATGCAACCTAACTGCACTTTTAACATGGGCACACACACAATTTACTGAAGACATGCACATACCTAACTGAACACGGACCAGTTTAAACATGTGCAGACTCACATAAACAAGCATATAAATAAGCCTGGAAATGCAGACGCAGAAGATGAGAGACTTATAACCATACACATGAATACACATAGACACGAGCTGGTCTGAGGAAATGAAGGGAAAAATCCATAAACATATTTAGCCAATCCAGGAGACATTGTGATGATTGTGCAGTGTTGGGATTCAGAGCATAATTTGGGAGAAACAAATTTTTATTCGTATTTAGAGCAAGCTGACCTGGAATACTGTATGTACAGTGGCTATTAAAGTACATAAAACCAAAGTGACAGTTATGTAACATGGATATTGTCCACTTATCTTTTATATCCAGAGCCATATATTTATACAATGCCAATCCTTCCCACACATCAGGAAACCACTACTAAAATCTGTACACCAAGTTTATTAGCCCTGAAGCCACTTTAATACCACAGACATGGTCACTTTAATACCAGAGGCAAGGACATCTGTCAGTGTAATATATGGTTTTATATGTTATTATTTTGAAGTTATTAATATCTATTTATTACCTTTTATTACTGGATTTCTTTAATACTTGATGTCTAGTGCAATGTTTTGCTGTTTATGTGTGTAGAAACTGCTGCTATAGAAACATATGAATTTCCCTTTGGGATAAATAAAGAATCTATCCATCCATCCATCCATCCATCCATTTATCTATCTATCTATCTATCTATCTATCTATCTATCTATCTATCTATCTATCTATCTATCTATCTATCTATCTATCTATCTATCTATCTATCTATCTATCCATCCATCCATCCATCCATCCATCCATCCATTTATCTATCTATCTATCTATCTATCTATCTATCTATCTATCTATCTATCTATCTATCTATCTATCTATCTATCTATCTATCTATCTATCTATCTATCTATCTATCTATCCATCCATCCATCCATCCATCCATCCATCTATCTAACAGACTGACTGTCTCTCGGTCTGATCATCTGTCTGTCTGTAAAATCCATTTGTAGAAAACATAATTTGAATTATGAAAAAAATAATAAAAAGGATCTAATTTTTAACTTTGTGGAATTTATGTAATTTGTTGAATGAATTTATTGTTTTTTTAAATCATATGTATATATATATATATATATTATATATATATATAATTTATTTCTTAATTTTTTGTAGAAGAAATGTTATCCTAAACAGTTTATATCATTAAGAGTGCATGTACTGTGTTGTATGCAGGTTCAACAGATCTGACTCCTTTCCCTGGGCAGTTTGAGCGCCAGTTCCCCGGATTCTCCTCCCTCACTGAGAGCCGATTCTCCAGCCCACGGATGCACTACCCGGCAACGTTTACCTACACGCCCACCCCTGTCACCACAGGCATGTCTCTGGGCAGTGCTCATTACCACACATATCTGCCCCCGCCATACCCAGGCTCCACTCAGAGCCAGAGTGGACCATTCCAGAGCAGCAGCACCCCCTATCTCTACTATGGGGCCTCCTCTGGCTCCTACCAATTCTCAATGGTACCTGGGGGGGATCGCTCACCCTCCAGGATGCTGCCCACCTGCACTAGTGCCTCCACGGGTGCCTCGTTGGTCAATGCCAGTCTTCCCGTACAGGCTGATGGAGGGAGCGGTGTGGAGGAGGACGGTAGCCACAGCAACTCTCCAACTTTGCTCAATCCAGCAGGGAGAATGGATGAAGGAGTGTGGCGGCCATATTGACGGAATCAGAACAAAACCAAAAAAAAAAAAAAACCAGGACCATGTGCCTGTCAGACAGGTGAAATCCAAACCAGAGACATGGTTTTAAAGCACAAACCCTACCAGGACCCTGGTCCTATCTTGCTGAGACATTCTCTTTTGCCTTGTTTATTTTTAATCTTCATAAAATATGTCACTTTTGAGGAGTATTTATGGAACAAGGTTCTTCAAAGGTTATTTAAATACAAACTCTCATGGCAGTTATTGTTATTTGTATACCTGTATTACAAATTCAATTCCTCTGAAACCAATAGCTTATAGTTAAAACGTGTATGGTTAGAAAAAGCTATGAGTGGTTTGTTAGCTCTTTGAAAAAAAAGAAAAAGGTACACAGCCTTAACATGTGTTTTACATGCAGTTTAAAGCACTGAGCAGAAGTTGGTTTAAATTGAATATGACAAACAAAATTTGTTTTTTTAGGAATAGTTTTCTCTTTTTTTAACTTAATTAATTTAAATTATGCATATTTGATGAACAAATATTGAGTTGTAAGTTATAAAGCCATAACTTAAGTAATGTATTTGAACTTGATTCATAGACGGAATATTTTTGTAATGCATCTATGTTCAAGTTAATAATGAAATTGATGTAATTTAAAGATACATTTTCTGTGCCTTAAGCCATTTTTTAAAACTATTTTTCTTCTGTGTATACTGAGATAGGTCTCCTATATCTGCATATAGTACATTATGAAAAGTTCTATTCTTATATAGCAGATAGTCTTGCCAGTCTTAATTATTGCTTTATTGCTCAGTACAAAAAAGCTCTGATGCTATTTCATGTTTGAATTCAAACCAAAAAGGCCACATTCATTTAGAAACTGTTTATTGATTATACCATACTTCTTTCAATTTGTATGCATCATGCTCAGATATATCTGTCAGCGTTAAACCTAGTGTAAGCTGAAAACGGTTGCAGTCCATTTGGACAGAAATAAGGGCTATAACAGGAAAACTGCTAAAGCCTCTGCACATTAAGGGGCCTGCTGTGCACCCACCTGAAGACTGGATCAGTTTACTGGAGCCTAATGAAAGCCACACATGACGTGAAAATATCGTTTATCCTCAATATGGTATTGCTCAGTGTAATGGCAGCTAAAATCCTCCCCATGGAACATCAGTGATTTTTGATATGTCTGAATTCAATTTAGGTACATTTTTGGCTAATCTATACTTTTGCTGGAGATTACAGTTGCACATTGTTATTTGTTTTAATTATTAAAGTAATCCAATACCCTGTAGCTATTGATCCAAGACCAGAATTAAGTCCCGGACTAGATTCTCTGAATCAGCTCTATGTCCACTTTGGTATTAATGCTGTTTTTATTAACAAAAAAAAAGCAAGATAAATGTTTTTACTGTAGGTTTAAATAGCACTTGTTCGAGTTTAAAATTGTGTAATATTGTGATATGACAACCAAGCCTACCCGTTTCACTTATTCCAGACTGGGTTTTTAAATTTATTATTATTATTTTTTTAAATAATATGTAGGTTTTTGTTTACCCTTCATGCAATGTGCTGTGCAGTCATTCCAGCAACAGTTAGACTCATCTTTTCATTTGCTTTACTACAGTGCCTTATATTATACACCGAACACAAACGGAGAAACAGTGTAATGGGTACGCTGTGTGTCAAATTCAGATGTATGCATTTATGAGACTTGGAACGCTACTGTATAAAGCATGTTTCTAAAGATCAGTTTTCTCAGAGAGATAAGCAAAGCACTAAGTCATTTATGCAGTTCAATCACGTCCACTCGCCACTCAGTTTAATGGGCTTAACTGTTCTGATGTTACCCGGAAATGTTCTAATTTGACTTCTAAGTTGTATTTAGAGTTTACAGCTAGAGGAACATACAGGAGACATACATTTTACACTATTTGTTATCTCTGGTGAGTTATGATCAGTTCTTACAAGTAAATATGTCATTGTATTGACATGATGGAGTTTCTGTGAGAGTGAGCAGAGATGAAAATTTGTTTACAAAGTGTTTACAATATTGTGAGTGTAGATAGTTATTGTATGAGGAAAATATACCCCCACTGCATTTGTGCTTATTATTCATTTTCCTTTTTCCTAAAATATTTATCCTCCCTGGTTATGCTACCAGAAGGGGCGGGAATGTCGGGTCGGTGGATGTTTTATGAGCTAATTTCTCTTTGGAGCGTGCATGCTTTGCTTCACTTGCACAAATGTGTTTTATTTATCATGTTTCTGGCCTTAATGTTATGTGTCTTCCTTCATTTTTAAAGAATGGCTACAGGGAATGACTATCATGACAACAATGAGCTAAATTGGCATTTATTAATAATGTATATTGTACTTGTTTTCTTTTATAAGGAAAATAAAAAAATACTTATTGCAACAACTTTGTCCTTCTCCAGCAGCTCAGGTGAGAATCTTGACATTGCTTTACCTCGAGCTCTCTGCCACTTCTGTGTTTTTTTCTTTTCTTCCTCTTATGCATTCCAGAGTGTATACACCCTTGACCTGAGTGAAGATTAATGGCATGTATCCAAAATCAGTTTCGTTACCTTGTCCATGAACCTTATTGGTGGCTGGCGTGGGATCAGAGTTTAGGTCCTGTATAGTGCCTCAGCACCACTGTACTACATACTTCCTTGCAGTGCTCCATGGATCAACATTTGCTTTGGAGCGTCTGAACTGGCACTGTGCTGCTGGCTACAGCCTTGCCTTTGTCTCTTAGAAAACCAGGCCTCAGTCAAACCAGGCCTGTGAGACTGGGACTGTTCGACATTATTTCAAGACATAACAGCTGTAATCAGACTATGCTCCATCTTCAAAACTGAGATCATTTTAAGGTGAACTGGGAGCTTTCCAGGGATTTCCCTGAATATAAAATGAGAAAGAAAAGTGGAGCAGGTTTCAGGTTTGCATTCCCCTCATTCTCATAAACATCTAGCAGTTAGGATAATGACCTGTAGAGAAGAAACAAAAGGCAGCTATATGATCTCTTAATGTGTATGTGTGGGGGAGGGTGGGGGGGGGGAGACGTTGAAGGGAAGAATCTTGGAAAAGAGTCAGTGCAGTATTTGAGCTGGCACTACATCGTACAGCATCAGATAGAAAAATCTATGAGGTTTTTATTTTTGCTTGAACATCAGTCTTCACATCTCTGCACACACAAGAAAAGCGAGAGAGGCCATACCCAAACCAGTCAACACCTCAGTGTTACACTGCCCAAGATAAACTTGATCCTGGCAAAATCTCATCTGCAGATGGCCTGTGTTAAAGTCCATTTGAAAGGGCCTCTAGCATCCACTTAGCCCTATATGCTGCATTCCGCTATGCAATATGTGCTCTGGGTAATTACATAACATTTTGTGGCACTTTGCATATGAAGTGCCACTGTGTTCGCTGAAAAATTGCCTTACGTTAGCTTTACATTAGCTTTATATTATGTATATAGCATAATGGCCGTGCCACTGTAACAAACTTGAGCTGAATGTGTTGTCTGAGATGTAGCATGCTGACAATTTTAGCATTTTAATGAGCTTTTACTGTCAGCAATGACCTTGCTTATGTTTGCTGGAGAGTAAAATACCAGTTTTAAGTGATTAAAGCAGTTATGGCCACAACCCGTCTCAAAAAAGTTGGGACAGGGGCAACAGAAGGCTGGAAACGTAAGTGTTACTAAAAAGAAACAGCTGGAGGTTAATTGGCAACAAGTCAGTAACATGATTGGGTATAAAAAGAGTGTTTTAGAGAGGCATGTAAACTATGTCTACAATTTGTGGAACAATTTCAGAATAATGTTTCTCAACGTAAAATTGCGAAGACTGAGTGTCTCATCATGTCCAGTACATAATGTCATCAAAAGATTCAGAAAATCTGGAGAAATCTCTGTGCGCAATGGACAAGGGTGAAAATAAATAATGCGTGTCGGTGAACTTTCGGCGCACACGTGGCACTGCATAAAAAACAGGCATGATTCTGTAATGGAAATCACTACATGGTCTCAAAAACACCTCCAGAACTCATTGTCTGTGAACACAGTTCGCCGTGACATCTACAAATGCTGGTTAATGTGAACATGTTCCAGAAATGTTGCTGTCTTCTCTGGGCCAGAGTTCATTTAAAATGGACTGAGACAAAGTGGAAAACTGTTCTGTGGTCAGACGAATCGAAATTTGAAATTCTTTTGGGAAACCATGGAAGTCGCGTCCTCCAAACTAAAGAGTGCTCAGTTCAAAAGTCTGCATCTCTGATGGTATGGGGGTGCATTAGTGCCTATGGAGTGGGGCGCTTGCACACCTGGAAAGGCACTATCAATGTTGAAAGGTACAGACAGGTTTTAGAGCAACATATGCTTCCATTCAGATTCCATCCCATCTTTACTTCTGAGAGACTCTGCCTTTCTAAGATACTCTCTTTATACCCAGTCATGTTACTGACCTGTTGGCAATTAACCTAATTAGTTTTTTTGGTTTTTGGTGCCCTGTGGCAACTCGCTGACAAGAGAAAACTGAAAACTTGGGACGACATTGACTAGAGGAACTTTACAGTAATACTGGGGGCTAACTGCCCTAACAATCTCTTGTCCCCTGATACCTCCCTCTGTGGCCCATCAGGACCGCATCTTTTTGCCTTTTCAATACTGATTATCATTTTCAAATTAGGTCTACAAGCAGACCACATCTGTGGCTGCCTGGTCCCTCTGGTTTTCAGCGGGGGGAGGCGGGCCAACACATTTGCCTTCTGTGCCATCCTCACAATTCAGCAGGTCTACCTGGTAGGACTGCAACACTACCACTGTATGTCGAAACCCACAAGCAAGACCTACCTGCCGCATAGGCGTCACCAACCAATACCAAGGTGGTCTTACACGGCCTGGATGGCAAAGCCGGCCTCCCTGAATTTGCTGCCGCCGATGGACAGAGGTGGCTCACAAGTGCATCCATCTTCAGTAAAGCAAAATAGCCGTATTGTCTATCCCCCATGATGGCGTAATAATCCGATGTCATAAGGTTATAAACATGGCTTTCCCCAGACAAGTCATGGTGTATTTCCAGGAAAAAGGGGAGTTTTCTGCAGTGTGAGGGACTGCTCTCCTTCTCATTGGCTCCCCCCTCTGTCTCCTTGGAGTCAAAGAGGGTGGGTTGATTCTTCAGAAGTTGCTTTGTGAGGTCCAAAACCCAGAAGAGAAAATAATTATATATCTTTTGAATAGAAAGCAGTTCACACAGATAACCGACATACAGCTGATAAAAGAGCTGATGACATGGTTTACAGGCGGCATTTTATAATCATGCGACATGCAATATGCCACGTCACTTGACCACGGCAGGCCTATAAATAGGAGTGATTTTACACAGACTTCAGATACTGGTCGAGTGAGAGGATGGGTCCCACAGCGTGAAGCTCACGCAATGTTGAGTTCCCATTGAACAGATACAAGACTATTTCAAGCTTGAAATGAGTACAAATGGCTTGAAATAAATTTAACAATCTTACATTTGGTTCAAATACTAGATAAATGTGACTATATTTAAAGTATTTCCACTTTCTAGGATGTCATTTTATGCAGTGTAGTTTCTCAAATCTGTGCTCTTCTCTCTAGGGCTTCTTTGGCTGCAGGCCCAAAGAATAACATTGGCCTATATGGCACGTTACACAAAGCTGATATATACATGTTCAGCAATGCACATTGTGCTAATCATACCTGGCACCAGCCAAGAATCAGATTTGCAAAGGGCAGCCCTGTATCCTGGCGTAATGTTCTAGCATCAGTAGTGCAGTTGCAATCACTTACCCCTACCACAGCAGGCCATTTGGTGATGTTCTGAGAGGTGAGTGCCAAACAAATTCACAAAAAAGTTTACAGCAAAGTTTACAGCTCTTGATAGGGGTCTATAATCATTATGGGAGGACCGGTTACCTGGAGCTCTGATGATAGTCACAAGCGGTTTCGTAGATAGCTTCAAAATATTGAATAAGTTCTTACATGTGCATGAACTTGATAGGCAACTTCAGAACCATGACCTGAGGCTATGCAACATGTGTCAGCACCACCTATTGGTCAAAAGTTACAACAACATGCTAAAAAATACTTAAATCTAAATCCCGTTTTGGTACTCCTCTTCCAAATTTTGTCCAATCTTCACCAAATTTGACTGACATCTTGAGACCTGTCAAAGGAATTTTGATATTCAAAACCGTTCTCCTGTACCACTTTGGCAAAACTGTGTGTGAGGGTATATCTCAGCAATACGTGTACATATCATAACAACACTTGGTAAGTATCTTCAGGACTATGACTTAAACATACCCAAGATGTTTCATGACTGCACCACCTTGTGGTAGTGAACTGTAACAACATCCATTTTTTTGTCTTTATATCATTTGAAATATTTATGCTGAATTCACAGTTCTTTTTCCTATAATTCCCTGGAGTACGCTAAAGTGAATGCTCAACAACATCTGAAACTCAAGTGTACTTCCTGTCGACCATCTTGGATTTTGACTTGGATTTTCACTACTCCTCCTACAAATTATGTCCAGTAAACACCAAATTTATCAAAAGAATGTACATATTCCTAACCGTTGCCTGTAATGCGCTAGCAAATCTGATGGCAAATCTGTCAAACAGGAAGTGAGGCTGTATTTCAGAAACTACCTTGGACACTGACAAAAAAAATTGGTAGGTCTCTTCAGGATGAAGTCCTGAGGCTATGCAATTTCTTGACAGCACCATTTACTCGTCACAAGTTACAATAAAATGCGTCTAAGGGCCTTTTTTGCTGCTCCTCCTCCAAATTTTGTCCAATCTTCACCTACTTTGTCTCACAACATGTCAAATAGTCTCAAGTCTGCTGCCATACTAGCCATTCTATATGACAGATATTTGGTGCAGATACTTGAACAAAGTGGGAAAAAGGCCCAGACTGATGATAAAATACATACAGTACTTCTACGTAATTTTTTTTCCTACTTATTAAAATTTAATTCAAACACAAAACGTGTTACAATTGTGCCAGTTTTCCAGTACTTGAATACAGTCAGTTAAGATTCATCTCTATCTCTTTTATTATCACGTTATACATCTTGTGTTGAGATAGTTGACTGAAAGTGCTGTATTAGAGAATCAGAAAATTTTTATTAATCATTATTTCGCCTGCACATTTCAGAAACAGTAGTAACTAGTAGAATTAGTAACACCTACACTAAATAAAGCACAAAATATGTTATAAAGCTGTTGCCACAAAACTGCTCTATTCACATGTACTAGCTATGAATTATTCATGACGTGATAATAAAACAAAATTTTAAAACTAAATTTCTAAATCTAGTCAAAAATCAACTATCCAAATTTGCATGGTAGTGAAGCAATGTACTCATATATATTGTTTTATGTAATGCCTATATCTTTACCAGTATGGTGAACATTAATGGTATAACTATCCCAAATTTCCTTGTCACTGTATACCGCTATATCAGTATACTGTAACAAACTTACATTCTCCTGACAGGGTTGCTACATTGTGTTGTGAGCACCAGTGTAAAATGAGAGGACCGAACCAAATCTATAAACCTTTTCCACCATATTGTTGTACATTTTAATATATCACCACTATCATTTAAGATGATTTGAGGCCAATTCTCCTTTATCAATTCAGTGATAAAGTTTGAGCACCTCAGTTTGTTGTTCAATCTGACATTGCAGTCACAGACTACATTACTGAGTTGGTACTATTTAGCTTTCTGGAATTCGCATTTCTGCATTATTTGATAGAGGAAAAGATTTCACCTATAGGCTTAGTTAAAGGCTGTTTTAAATCACTTCAGCTCGACTGCTCCATCTAGTGCACAATTGATTTTAATGCTGTTAAAAAGAAAAAGAGTTGATAAGCCCTTAAGAGATAAGAAAAGGTCTGGTTCCTGCATGTGTTGAGACTAAGCTTAAACAAATGAAAGCCTACAAGAACCTTATTAGAATTAGCTGAAATTTTCAGAGGGTATCAGTTGAACAGAGAAAAAAGATTATTTAAATTAACAATTTTTTATGTTTGTTGTTTGCTTTATCGTGATAACTCGATTATCAGTTTCAATCATTTTGACTGATGGTAAAATCTCAAAGGTCTTTTGAGATGTCCATGCATAAAATCTGATAGATTTTAAAACTATATGCTATTACACGGCACGCCAAACCCGCTCCCACATAATTACACTAATTGAGAAAATCTTCTAATATCAGGACCATGGATAGCTACCAGTTAAACAATAGCTTTCTTTGTTAGTCCTCAAACTGGTGCCAGGAGTCTTAGGTTATTCACCATCTAAACTGCTCATGACTGAGAGTTTCAGGCACCAGAACATTCGACAGGACAGAGCTCTGTGCCAAATATTCATGCAACACAGGCCTTTTCCATAGGTCTGGGCCAAGCAGTAAAATGTGAAATATTTGGACAGAAACTCCATCTTCATGGATGTAGCCAGCCATAGTGGGGCATGGTTCTCATAAAAAAAAAAAGACCTTATAAACTTTTTGATGGGGCCGAGTGTTAATTGAGAACTAATGAACTGGTAATGCAAAACAGTGCTTCCAGGGGCCTTTTCTGATGACTGACATAAAGGCTTGGTGACACCATGCCAATTATTTCTGATCTTCTGTTTTGGAAAATGACAAAGTAATTGCAGCCATTGGGGTGTGCCAAAGCATTTCATCGATGCCCATGTCTGCTCTTCGTTTAGACTCCGGCTGTGTCTCCAAATATCCCAAATCATGCTATTATATTAATGACAGATTTGATACTTTATGACTGGAAAATCAAACATTCCTGATTTCCTGGGGAGTGTGCAGAGATTTATAAAGCTGAATGATAAAGAAAATTTTCTTGACAGCCATGCAGCTGCGATAGCTTCTGTGGGCAAGGCTGAGTGCAGAACCAACAGATTGTTCTCTTATGTGGAGAGATATACTGCGTGCTAGAAGATGGAGGAGAGGAACTCAACTGTCCTTACTCCTTTTTCAGGCACCAAGTCATGTCATAAAAGAATTATAATCATCCCAGACATAATGTAATGGTCTATGTGCCCACAGAAGGGGAAAAATAAATAAATATCATATTAAACCTTAAATGTCAGTCATGGTGCACATTTGATTCCAGGTTGAATACTAAGGATGAACATCCCTTTTATATTCCTGGTTTTAATCAATCACTTTTGTGGCTGAGATATACTAGGTCTTATGACTCTTTGAGCACTATATACAAATACTACCTCTTTGATCTGCATTCAGTGCAAATAAAGAATAGTTCTGTGGCATTTCAGCATCATTGATGTCCAGCATGTGTTTATTTTGCCAGAATGAAGTATTCTGTAGCCAGAAGTTCCTCTGGTTAGGTCGTCAACTCCATACATAAGCCGCAAGCGTGCGCCCGTCATAGCACTAATCCCCATCAAGTTCCACCACAAGTCACTCACACTGCAGACTCTGAGGAACTAGGCCCATGCTGAGGAAGAACCCAATATTCTCTCATATGAAAAGCCGTATTTGGGTTTCTTCAACTTGTCTTCATAAAAATTATATCCTGTTTTATAAAGGAATCTTCTAGACTATGATTAAACAATATTCTGCAAAATTAAGGACCAAGAGTGGATAATAGAGAAACATTTATGGAAGAATTGTTTTTATATTTTTTAAATTACCAGCATGAATAAAAAAAAGGCTTTTTAGAAAAAGCACGGTCCGTGAATTTAATAGATAGAGGCTTGGATTGTATTCTGCCTCAATCTGAATTAATTTAGTATGAAATATACTTTTGCAGCAACCTTTCCTCAGTTGATCGATCTACTAATTACTTTCTGATATAGTAATAAAAACAGTCTTATAGACCATATTATTGAATGTAAATTTACACAAGTCCCCTTACATCAGTATATTTGCACACTTCCCTTTAGTATTTTCCATGTTACCAGCCTTACTATCTTCAGTAAAGACCGCTTGTCAGTTGTTTGTGTGATTGCTCCTATAAACTCTTCATTTCCTCTCTATTTTTCAGAACAGCATTTTTATATATATATATATATATATATATATATATATATATATATATATATATATATATATATATATATATATATATATATATATATATATATATATATATACTTTTCTGTTCCTCAGCTCTTTGCAAGTTTGAGTCAGAAAGAGTTCATGAGGTGTGTAACTACTTGCTCCATTTCTTTGGGGGTTAACTGCACTCATTGTGAACACTTCACAATTAGGCAGCTCCACTCTCAGCTTGCTCTCTTCTCAGCCAAAGGGAGTTGGGTTTCGGAGCCTCAGGGCTCTGGGCCAGCTGCTGCTGAGGCAGCCAGCCGACTCAGGTCCTCGGAATCCTGTATGGATTTGGAGGAGAAACTGGAGATGAGTGCTGCTCTATCTCTAGCTCTGTTCTCCAGATCTGACTCTCCTCTTCCAGGTTTGGGAGCTTGCGTCACAACTCCTCCTGCCGGTATGGAGAGTCAACCACCTCCCCCCCCAATTGACTCAGAGAAACAAAGGAACAGAGAGTAGCTCTCAATCATATAAAGAGCTGCTTGATGTGATAACTAGGGCTGTAGAAAAGCTGAATTTAGATTAGCCCGGGGAAGAGGAAGTGGTTCGTAGCAGGCTGGATGAACACTTTCTCCCCAGTGAAAATATAGTTCCCTCACACTGCAGAAAACTCAACTTGATGAAGTATCGCGCTTCTGGAGAAAACCATACACCAGCCGTATTTATAACCATGCAATGTCTGATTATTTGGCCATCATAGGGAATGAACAAAAGTGCCAAAGGTGTGCTATGCCAAAGGTGGATGAGGCACTTTGCCATCCGTTGGTTGGCAAAATCTATGCGGCAATGGGTCTTGCTTGTGGGTCACTGCATGTGGGTCACTGCTTGTGGGTCACTGCACCAAGTATTTCTTTGTCAGTGGGCAAACGTACAAAATCAGCAGGGGATCAAATACCTTTTTCCCTCACTGTACAATGACATTGTTGCAGACCTACCAAGCAGTCCTGCTGAATGTGCTCCACAGCGGGAAGCCAATTGGGCCTGAGGCAGTAGCGGAGCTTCACCGTGCCATGGATTTGTCTCTTCAGGTGACCAAGCAATTGGCCCATCATATCAGCCATTCAGTGGGTAGTTGAGGAGAGACAACTATGGCTCAACCTCTCAGGAATGCGGGATTAGGATAAGGTCTCCCTGATGGATGCTCCTGTTGAACCTTCTGCCCTTTTTGCGGCGTGGTTAATGCCATCGCTGAAACAATAAAAATGGCAGCATTTAGCCAGTTCCTTTCCATTCATGTCGAGTTCACCACCACTAGTGCAAGGGAGGCACAGAAGGCAAGTGTGGTGGCCCACCTACCCCCGCGGAAAGCCGGGGGGACCAGGCACCACAGTCACAGCCTACTAGTAGGCCTGATCTAAGATCATTAATGCCAAGCAGGCAAAGAAGGAGCGGTCATAATGGGCCATGGAAGGAAGTATCAGGGGACTTGAAGTTGTTAGGGCAGTTAGCTAGTTAGTAATACTGGGGGTATTACTATATTACTGTAGGGCCCCCACTAGCTCATGTTGTCCCAAATTTTCAATCTTCTCAGGTCAGTGAGCTGTCATAGGACAATGCAAATCTGATGCTTTCCCTCCAACAGAATGTGGAAAAGTTATCATGACTAAAAGACCATCAGGCAGTGTGGAAACTACTGCCAAATGTGTCTGCATAGGTTCTGTCCACCATAGAAAAGTTTTACTGGGTCCAGTTCAGAGCTCAACCCCCGCCGTATGGTGTGCTCATAACAGTACCTCAGCACAGAGCAGAGCATGATGTTAGCACAGGAAGGAAGATCTCTCTTCGACAAAGGGGCCATAGAACATGTACCCCTTTCCCTGAGGGAGGAAGGTTTTTACAGCCATTATTTCATGGTCTGCAAAAAAGATTGGAGTATGCGTCCACTTTTAGATCTCTATCGTCTGAACATTACTCTTTGGACATACAGGTTCAAGATGTTGACGCTCAAAATTATCATTCCACAGATTCAGTTCGAGGACTGGTTTGTAATTATAGATCTAAAAGATGCACATTTCCACATAGAAATATTGCCCAGTCACAGGAATTGTTGCATTTAGAGGCAATATGTACCAAATATCGGGTTCTTCCTTTCCGTCTATCTTTATCCCCTTTGCACCTTCACGAAGTGCGTGGATGCCGATCTGGCTCACTTGCAACACCAGGGCATCTGTGTACAAAACTACCTGGATGATTGGTTAATTTTAGCATGATCCAGGGAGTTGGCGATTCAACATTGAGATGTTGTTCTTGCTCACATGAGGAGCTTGGGGCTCAGGTTGAACCCCAAGAAAAGCATACTTTCTCCAGTGCAGAGGACACCTTTTAATATGTGAGATTTTACTATAATGAGGGTGTATCTGTCTCCAACATCTGTAGGGTCAATCTTATCAACATTGAACAAGATAAAGATGGGTCTGAATGTCCTCTCCAGTCTCTATAAAAGACTGTTGGGGTTTATGTCAGCAGCAGCCAACTTCATACCGTTCAGCCTATTGCACAAGACCATTTCAGTGGTGGCTTAACAATCAGGGGTTTCATCAAGGGACAAAACCCCTGAGAGTAATCACTGATCCGCAGCAATACCTACGTACTCTGAGAATTTGGAGGTGTCCCTGGTTTCTAGCAATGGGTTACAATCTAGGGGCATCTCCTTATTGCAAGACGGTAATGACAGACGACTCCTTCAGGGGCTGGACCGTGGTCATAGACGGCCGTCCAGCTCACGGTCTCTCATTCAGAGATCGATATTAATCATCTAGAAATGCAGGCCGTATTTTTAGCACTGAAATACTTTCTTCCTCAATTAAGAGGTCACCATGTGTTAGTTGTGACAGACAATACAGCTGTGGTCTCATATATCAACCAGCAGGGAGGGTTACATTTGCACCTCCTGTTCAGGTGGGTGCAGCTAAATCTTCTATGGGCAGAGGGAACGTTTTTTCAGTGAGTACAATGTACATTCCAGGCAACTGGAATGTGAGGGCAGACATCATGTCAAGGCAGGAGCTGAGGCCCGGGATTGGAGGCTCTATCCACAAGTGGTGTAGACCGTATGGCAGAGTTCCAGCCAAGCGAAAGTGAATGTGTTCTCCTCTGAGGAGACAACACACTGCCCACTGTGCTTTGCTCTCACTCCTCCGGCACCATTGGGGCTGGACCCCATGGTACACACATGGCCAAGTTCACGTCTGTACACCTTTCATCGATCGCTCTTCTCCTACAAGTTCTGGCGAGAGTTTACCAAGACCGTCTACGTCTGCCTTATAGGCCACCTCGATGATGGTTCTTGGAGATAATATCCCTACTAGACATATATAACATAACTGTATATTAGAGTTTGGACATAGATTCCACCGCGGTCTCGAGTGTGTTGCAATGAGCCTCAGGCGCTGACCTTTAAGCAAAGGCCATACCCTCAGTATGACGGCATGGGTACTCTCATTCCCACAGTGTGAAGCTCACATGTAATGTAATCACAATATAATCAGTGTCTGTAGATTGTCTCTTCATATGCATATGGAGCCGGGAAAGTTATGTATCATCGGCGTCTGTGTAAACAGATAAGACTTATTGCCCTGGATGAGTGCAGGACATGTTTGACATTAATGCCATACTGTATATTATCTTGCTTGGAGTATGTTGAATGTGAGTGCAGAGATCCAAGGCGTAGAATGTTTAAGAACTAATTATGTTAAGCAGTGAGGCACAAGCCCTGGACATATTTTCTTACTTGTGTGGAAAAATATGGCTGGCTCCATTTATTTTTCTGCTCTGTTATTTCTGGATTGCGCTCGCTTCGGGTAAATAGTGCTGCTCCCTATTGTAAATCTGATGGGCGCAGGTCTTTGGAGTGAGGCTCTTTTGAGGAAAAATCTAGATGGTTTGGACATTTTTCCACCCTAATGATAGAGTAGAGGAACAAGAGAACTTTGATATATAGCCTGAAAGTCAGTGTTTAAATCTGTTTGGGGTCATCACTCTTTAACCTGATGATGAAAGTTTCTTGTGTTTAACAGACAATGAAATGCAGATGACACTGCTTAGCTCGATCTATTGTCAAAGTATTTTCACCTTTTATTTTCACTAGGCAAATTGTTTTCAGCTCAGATTTTATACTTCAACCACACATATTAAGCCTCATCATTCAATTCCAGTATAAATTCCATTTCTTTTAATATAATCCCTATATAATTATATTAATTAGCAAAAAATGGTGCATAGGGAAAATGAAATAACGCAAGTTGAACTGTAAAAATATTATTTTATTCGTAGAGGTTCATGCAGGATCGGCCTCTCTGGCGCCACACTCCCCTTTCATATCAAATGTTTGTCCAAGCCACACAAGAACAGCGAGCTCCATGAGGACCTATCAAGTCTGTGGAGCTGTGTGCTATTTCAGCAGAGCTGAGTGTGGAGGAGAGCTGGAGAAAAGCCTGACTGCACTGCTTTACTTGATTTAACAGCATTACGGGATGTCATGAATCTTCTTTGCCACACAACTCAAAATACAAATTACAAATTAATCAGATATAATTTAGTTCAAGACTCAATTTTTTTTAAAGATATATCAGCTGACAAAAAGATAAGCAAAAATGTTAACACAATAAAATGCACTTCACCAAGGAACTTAGAGGAAAATGAGAGGGTCTTTTGGATCGAAATAAAATATATACTTTAAATTAAACAGGTCTTTGATATTTGAGCTGGGAATGTATGTATGCACATATGTTAATGAACTGATTTAGAGGCATTACTGATATAGAGTTGTAATTATTGTAATTATTATTTTTAGAGTTGTAATTAAAACAATAATAAAAAAAAGTCAATGTGATTTTCAGATCTTGCATTAAACAGTGTTCTACTTTTATCTTGTCCCACTGCTCATTTGTTTTTTTTCTAAATAATCATTTAAAGCAGCTTGAGTATTTCTATCAAATATTTTTTTTTATATGTTAAGACAACTTTTGAGTCCTGAAAATCATCTTCAAATTAGAAACTGGAATCTACTAATTAATAGATCCTTTCTATTTTTAGTTGTCATCCTTAATGTATATGCATGTCAATGACAGATAATATCGTCTTTAAATAATAATAATCTACTGATGTAAATAACAGAAATGCAGCAAAATAGCTGAAAAAAAGGAAACTTGTGGAAAACTATTAATCTAGCCTTGACAGATAGTTTAAACACAATCACTACATGGGAATGAGACTTCCCTGCCCTGCAGTGAGTCATCATATTTCTTTATTTTGTGTTGCAGAACAGAATTCTGGCTAACCAGAGTGGTTTCATTGCAAGATCTGTTTTCAATGGTACAAAACTAAATTCTATAAAACCACTGCAGTCTATTTCTGACTGCACCTATGAAGCCTAATTGCTCTGATAGTTTATGGTTTACTTGACCAGCCTTTTGGCTACATCCAGGTAGGCCAGTTCGATCTCTTTTTCTGCAGGACAGGTGTTGATGAACTCATCTCGATCGTAGGCGCTGTTCAGGTAGCGCCATACTCCTGTCAAATTAGTAGGAATGTCGTAGTTACGATACTTCTTGGCAACAACCTGAAAAGAGCCAGAACAATGGGAAGCAATCAAAGTGTCAGACCTCAGCTTGCACAATTAGTTTGACATTTTTAAACCTGTCACACTACTTGCAGTCACAATGCGGTACTTAGTGTACGTACAGGGCTGTGAGCAGCTCACCTTGACTATGTGGAGTTTTGGCAGGAGGTTGCAATCTGCCAGGGTGAGTTCATTGCCATCCAGGAACTTGCGGTTAGAGTTTTTCTCTTCCTCCATGCTGTCTGCGTCTATCTCCTCAGGCAGAGCGCTGTTCAGGTAGTCATCCAGCTTCTGTAGGGCTTTTGTCACGTTTTTCTCCAGCCCTGCCGCAATACATACTTAAATCATTCAAATTGCATATAGCTTATGTGTAATTATTCATTATTAATATACCCGGTAAAGTCGCAGAAAGGTCAATATTCATATCATCTTTAAATATCACTATACACAAGCATACTAGTGTCTATATAATACTACATCCATTCAGAAAATCAAATGATCTGGTTTGACATGTCTACCTCCATTGGCTTCTGGCCTTGAGTTTTTGATGTAAGCTGAGAACTTTGCAAATATGTCAATCCCTGCTGTGTTGGACTCCCTGTGCTTGGCTGCCAGCTTGGGGTATCTGAGGCACACAGCGAACAGAAATATAGCATTTTCCACTTCCTTTGGGCAAATATCAACTCTGTGTCATTTAATAATATCTTTGACATATTTCAAAACATAAACTCAAAGCTCAGTAGTACAGACAGAAGGCTTTATGTTTTGCAGTGACCACTAGATTGAAAGAATATATCCCTGTAGTATACGAGTGTATAGTATAGTAGTATAGTATAGTATAAAATATGGTCAAATACATGTCAAAGTGCATTTACAAATCACTCCTCTTTGTTTTTATTACTTTTCCGAAACTGGGGTTGTACTAAATGAACAGGACTTGTTAATGATCAATTTGTTGACTATTTATGGACATGATTTCAGCCTCATCACCGTGCAAAACAACTTTGTTTAATGTATAACTGAAACTGAACAAAAGTATTCCAAGAGTGTTTAAAACCACAATCCCCACTCAAAAGCACTTCTAAATTTTACCAAACTATATATGACTACAAAACATCCAGCGACTTACTTTGGTGGTGCTAACACTTCTTCTAAAAACTCCTCAATTTTGTTGATGTCCGTCTTGACCTCACCATTGTATGTGAGAAAAGGAGGGTGTGTGCCTGGAGCCAGATTATGCAAGTCAGCTGGTTTCCTGAACAAAATATCAGATATGATATTACAAAAAAAAATGTAAGAAGAGGTTTTTGATCATCAGAAACTGAAAAGTGTGTGTGTGTGTGTGTGTGTGTGTGTGTGTGTGTGTGTGTGTGTAATCAAATCTATCACAAAAGCTATATTTTATACTCAAAATGGAAAGTTGTATGAGATAAGTTTTCACCTCTTCAGGTCCACAGTGGTGACGTTGAAGACAACTCCTTTGAGCCACAGGATCATGAAGAGTCGTTGGGAAAATGGACAATTCCCGATGCTCTCCCCATCACTCCCGGCCTGCAGACCACACAACACTGAGAAATGACTCTCTCATGACACAGCGTTAACTCCTTAACAATTCATTTTTATTGTAAATGCTTTGCTGAAACCACAAATAGGCCATGAATATCAACGATCAGCAGAGGTTAATACAACACACTGTAGTTTGAGATGTCCCAAGTTGCTTTAAATGAAACATCCCTGTTTATAATCTGATGAACAAGAGAATCTGCAGGCAAGCAATAAAGTACAACAGCGCCCTCTTTTGGATTAATCGCATATATTTAGCCTATTCATATAGAAACTGTTGGTGTCTAGGAAATATAGTTTCATATTCAAAATAAAGCTCATTATGGTTTAACATTTGCATCTCAAAGGAATTAGCTAAATCTGGTCTTAAGCCTGAAAATGAAATGATAACAAAGTGATATTTATTCTTAGGATATCCATTTAATGTATTTAAATTTCTCAAAGAAACAAAGTATTACTGTGAAATAAGGATCTCAAATAACTGAAGAATTACGAGGAACTATGCACAGATACAATTTAAGCATATAAAGAAAAACTCTTTTAAAAAATCCATCTAGAACCTTAAAGGCTTATCACAACAGAGGGTTTCCTTTGTAGAAAAAGTTCTAAGTAGGATACATTTAGCAAGCTCGAACCTTTAACCATCCAAAGAAACCTTACGCAATATTTGAACAGTATGTATGAAATGGCCAAATACTCACTTTACAGCACACTATTTTAGGAAGTTTGCCATTTTGTAGCCTAATGTAGAATATGCAAGACACTCCTAAATATACCGCACAATGTACTGCAAGAGGTTAGTGTCCAAGTCATACAGAATGTTCATGATGCACATCTCGGTTTGAAGGGGATAAATAACATGTTTATATATTTTGAGCATGGTGTTAAATGGTAACATGTAATTGTTGCCATATGGCAACAACATGCCCTAAAGGATCTGTGGTGTGTGTATTCATGAATTAAAACAGGCCTACATAGCAAAAAAAAAGACACTCGGTATCTCTAATAGTATATTTACATGTTTTCACATTCAAAGTAAGAAAAACTGTTGTAAATTCAGATGTTTTCCAGTTGCACCTTATTTTCAAAATTCTTTCAAGAGATAGAATTAAAAAAGACACTTCACCCAAAACATGCTTGGATCTAATTTTTAGATGAATTTCGAGTGAATAAATCTATCCACATAATTTTTACAGCTATAATTTCTTTCTAGAAATTCTACATGCTGACTAGATGATACTTTCCACCATTGAACATTGTTGTCTACCCCCCAACCCCACTGAATACCTTTCAACTACAATATTAAATATATAAGTGTGTGTGTGTGTGGGGGGGGGTATGTATACATAAAAAACATTTTTTATGTAACCGTAATAATTCATGCAGTTTCGAGTTAAGAATTTCTAGAAAATGTAAAGACCATTTTTTTTTATTATTATTACTATTATTCTATGACAGTCGTGATAGTATTGTATTATAGACATCATGTACAATAGCCATTTCATATGAAAATAACTAGGATCCTAAAATTAGCAGACTAATGTCTAATACATGAATACCTCTTGCATAAGGAACAAATGGAAGCACAGCCTAGTGATCAAACTGACACTCTCCCGTACTGTCTCTATGCTAGAGCGATCGGGTGTCTAAACATGGCTGCAGGAATAGCACTGGACTAGCTATATTAAGTCTACCATGTGTCCTTGGACAACAGAAAGAATACAGTGTACTTGAATTGCATGCTCTACTAGCCACAGTTTAAAAAGGCTTATGTCCAATCATTTCTGATTGGATAATGTATGCAGAAGAATCATCATCTCATCTTGGAAAAGTGCAGCTGTAGTCACAGATCTATACATAAAAGAAGAATATATAAAATCATATGGCAGCTTGCTGTGAAACACAGCTCTATTGAGAGGGACAGAAATAGGTGTTCAGCTTTGATAAGGGAGGAGCTCTTTTACATCATGGAGCCTATGATGCACATGGGAGAATGTACAGTTCATAAAATAAAAGTCAGACACGCTCCATTTCACTTTAAAATCTCTTTACATGTGGGAACATGAAAACAAAGGTACATTGTGTGTGTGTGTGTGTGTGTGTGTATCTTGTAGAGGCCATGTAAGCAAGTAAAATACTGCATCAGCTCCTCATTAGTTGTTTGCTTCTCCAGCTGCTCCTCTCTCTGAGGAGTTTTAAGGCTGGTACGTCACAAGCCTGATTTAAAACCTGATTGAATCTTCAGCATGGGTATATTAGAGCTGATCAACAAATATATATCACAAGTGTGTACAACCGTACTAAATGTACTGTCTACAGTTAAATGGACGTTTCATGCAATAAGGTGTACTGCTGTAACTCTAGAGCAACTATTGCATTACACGAATGCAGGAACAGAATTAGCATTGCCAGGATATAAACCGCTTTTCTTAATTCCTTCATTTTCTCATGTCCCTTCTTTCTCCTACCTTGACAAACAATTCAAGCTCAGGCTCCCGTCCCCCTCCTTTTGACGTTAGATCGGTCATTGTACAGGCAGTTTATCTTGATCTGAGTTCAGTCCAAAACAGTCCTAAGGCTTGTCCCTTACATTTTCCCACTTTGTTCAAGCAGTCCTAGCAGAACTACTGCTGTTCTACTGTAAACTTCTGTGCCCTTCACCAAGTATGATCAGCTTCTCTCTCACACAAACGAGAATGCAGAGAAGAGAGCGATGGTAAAAGGTGTGCAGCTTTGCCATGGGAGGAGCTCTGGCCCTGATTCACCCCTTGTCATGCACCTGGGTCCAGCAACAGCTGGGCGAAAACAGTACCTCTGGAGAACATAATGACAACCAACACGATGCATTCTAGCAGGCTTTGATAGTGATTAGTTTCTGGAAACCTCAAACATCTCTTAAGTGGATGACAGAATTCCGAAAGAGCTTCCTAGATAAAACAGATTGAGAGATTACTACTGAAGGTACACTAAATTATATTACCAGAGAATTTCCTGAAATCATTCCTGGAGTTCTAGGAATGATCTGCAGATTTTCGTTCAAAGTATGGTGCATTCTACAAACAACATTCAGTCATGGCCAAGAAAAAAAAGAGTAGAGGAATTGGCTTCATCAATATTTAATACAACTGGACACACGCAGCACTCTGATGTACAACGATAGGTTATATTTGATCAGCCTTGGAAGCCCTGGGGAACAAGATTCCTGTTTAAATATTTGATGATTTAGCATTTGGTTGTAGCACCAGACTAGTCTTTCAGGGTTTCATGAAAAGTCTAATATGGGGTAGTCAATGTATATCAGTTATTTATATCCTAGCAATACTTCTAGCACTTCCTTCTGATTTTTACTAGATACACTGTTTTGCATGCCAGCACACTTTGGGTAAACAGTATATCAGGTTACTGATGTTGCTCTTCTATCTGTAACTAGAAAATTTTACACCCATGTCTGCAACTCCCATGATCCTCAACCAGCAACTTCATGGCATTACTTCCAGTCAAGTTCCCATTCCTGATCACCAGTTTGCAATCACACTGTTTCTTTTAAATAACCCGGACTTTCATTCAGCTTTGTGTCCTGACCATTTGATTGCATCGCATTTCTGAGTATTGCTTAGCACTTTGGTTAGCACACGGAATGAGACTGCACTCAATGATGCTTTCTATCTGGGGCTAAAAAGACCACTCACTGTATCTCCCAGAGTCCAGTTCAGCCCAGCAACAATCTGGACAGTGCAGGACTGAACAAACAATGAGCAAATGTGGCGAGTACGCTCTGTGCCATTTCACTCAAACCATTCCAAATTCCAGTCAAGGTCCAGCATTTAAACACTTCCTTTCCATTTTTTTAATCACTTGCACTATATAGTCAAATGTTTGTGGACGCCTGAACATCATACCCATATGTGGTTCTTCCCCAAACTGTTGGGAGCACACCATTGTCTTGAATGTCTTTGTTTGCTGTAGCATTACAATTTCAAAAAGACCCAAACATGTTCCAGCATGGCAATGCCCCTGTGTACAAAGCAAGCTCCATGAAGACATGGTGTGCCAAGTTTGGACTGGAGGAATGTGAGTGGCCTGCACAAATCCCTAACCTCAACCTCACTGAACACCTTTCAGATGAACTGAAATGCTGACAACACCGCAGGCCTTCTTGTTTAACATCAGTGCCTGGTCTCACTTATGGTCTTGTAGCTGAATGAGCACATCTCCACAGCCACAGTCCAAAAACTAGTGGAAAGCCTTCTCAGAACATTGGAGGTTATTATAACAGCAAAGGGGGACTAAATCTTGAATGGGTTGTTCAACACGTACATTTGGGTGTGATGGTCAGGTGTCCACAAACTTTTGGCCAAATAGTGTATCACCTCTGTTGCAGCAAGAAACATCATAAATGCCAATAGTTCATTTCAGTTATGGAATGAAGTCATATTAGTGGGTGAGTGGTCATAACCCATTAAACTGCTGAACTACACCTGCACAGCAGTGCTCTCCATACTGCTATCTCCACCCATCAACCCCCTCCCATCTCAAATGATTCATTACAGGAAAAGGACATACCTGTAACTAGTGTGAATTGTAATGTGGGAAATTAAACAAAACATATCTGCATGAACGTTATACATAAGTACATGTTAAATATGAAATTATCCACAAAACCAGATAGATTTATGCTGCTCATTCTTTGGTTCATGCTTCCTCCTTACATGCTTTTCAAATATAAAAACAGAATACTTAGATCCTTATCACTGCAGTTAATTCGTCTGTGTTGGACAAAACAATTTAGCTATTTGTTATTTTTTTTTACTATTTTAGAATACTATAAATGTACAGGATGAACAGCTTTCGCTACAGATAGAATACTAACGCTACACATCGTGGTTTAGGCAGTAAAAATTCCACACGTTAATGAACGTGAACTTTGGTACTGGCAACATCCGGAATAACTTTGTAAACAGTTGGGAGGTGAACTGTTAATTTAATGTTACTGGACTGTGAACTGGAAAACAGTTTAAACTAATATTATATACAGTATGCTTAATAGAATGAGGACAGAATTGAGCTTATTTGTGTGAACACTTGTAGAGTTTAATGTGCACACAGAATTATTGTCATAATTTGTAAGTGAAAAATAACTTAACTGTCCCAGCAGCTGTTTTCAGTGTTTTACAGTGTACCCGGGCATTATAGTAGGTTCCACATAAGGATAAAAAAAATAAAATAACAACTTCTGGTCTAGGCCACGTCCACTTCTGATTTAAACCCGGATATGAGAAATATCCAAAATATACAAATATATAAATATTTGGAGCACTAAACAAATATAATTTAAGTATAAGTTAGATATACAGATGCATTGCATTGTACTCCTAATTCCTCCACAGAACTCTCTTTTGTGAGTGGCAGAAGCATTATTTTTTGGAGTTGTCTGTCTGTCCATGCTCTGTCCATCTGTCAGAGAATCGCATTGGTGCAATATCTCAAAAATGAGTGTCTGAATGGTTGTAGGATTTATATGAAAATATCATTATAACCATCAGATGAACAGATGCCATTTTGTAATTGATCCAGACAGGGTCAAGGACACAGCAAGTTCAAATGTCAGAAATAGGTTCCTCGCACCTCCAGGGTTGGGGGTACAAATCCCACCTCTGCCCTGAGTGTGTGGAGATGTTCTCCCTGTGCTTCTGGGGCTTCCTCCGGCTATTCCGGTTTCCTCCTCCAGTCCAAAGCTAGGCTGATTGGCATCTCTAAATTGTCCATACTGTCTGAATGGGTGTGTGAATGTGTGTGTATGATTGTGCCCTGCGGTGGGTTGACACCCCATCCAGGGTGTCCCCCAGCCTTCCCTGCTCCAGGCTCCCTACAACCTGTGTGGGATAAGCTGTACAAAAAATGGATGGATGGTTGAACCTTCATTTGTCTTTGAAGTATATTTTAAGTGTATTGCAGGCATATAAATTAGCAGCAGGAAGGACTAGAGTTGTTGGTAGTGGAGGCATCCCCATCAACCCGACTGACATCGAGTTCTACTTGTTTGAATTCCATTTTCTATAAATTGTAAATTGTGGTTTAGTACATGCAGTACTGCCCCCTAGTGTACAATTCATGTTACAGGCAAGTATATAGGCAGATACCCATATGACAATCTGCACAGCATCCTGATTTACATACAAATATGTAGTTGCAGAAGTATAAACCAGTCGTAATCCATCATGCTGTCTTGTTTTACATGCAAGTGAAATCTATAAATTCTCACTGCTGGCTGAAATAGTAGCTTATGCATAACAACAAGGCGTGTCAAAAAAGCAATCATGTGTATTGGCCTTCAGTAGCCATTGTTTCTTTTCTTATTTGTTAGGGATAAAACGAATTAAGACTGTTGTGTGTAGGTATTATTTGGGTGAAGTGTTATATTTGTGAGGAGGGTTAAATTAGAGGAGAACATCCACTAAACCAGCACAGGGTAGGGAAATTACCATAGTATTGCATCTATACTAAGGAGGGGACATGCATTTTTAGACAATTGAAGTCTAAGGCTCTACTGGAGCCTCTCTTGTGCTCTCCCACCCACAACACAGCATCTTAATGCATGAAAGAAATTCCTTTCTCACAAGGAAAACGGCAGCTAATAACCACTTAAGAGAAAATTTTGTGTCCTATTAAGTTAACAAAATACATCACAAACAATATAACAAATGATTAATATTTAAATATAGAAACAAAGTTCAAGTGTTAAATCAAGTGTGTTTTTTTTGTTGTTGTTGTTGTTGTTTTAAATAAATTATTCCATTTCTCGTTTCTGTGATTTTTTTCTTTCAACTTTGGTTGATGCATTTTTGTAGGCACAATGTTACCTTTGCTTCTGGCATTTGATTGGTGGGAGGCTCTAAGAAGAACATATAAGCTTTAGAGACTTAACCTGACACTTGTCGACAATGTCAGACGTAAAATTCCTCACTCTCATAACTCACATTCCCTTTGTACTAGCTTTGCTGTAGTTACTGATTAATGCAAAGTAGTTACTGAATGATATGAATTACCACCAGTAACTGAATAAGACAAATGAAAAATTAAAAGACACTCCATAAGCTAAAACACTAAATAAATTTGAAACGAAAACCTTTGTATTGTACTGCAAATCATTCACAAATCACCCACCCTTGATGAACTTGAGAAAGTTGCACCACTGAACAACCTTTAACCTTTTTTTTTTTATGAGAAACGCCTGCATGACTGAAACCTTTGGCATATCAGTAGTATCAGTCAGCAAAGATTTAGATTTCAGATAGTAAAGCAGGGCCATATGCATTTCTGAATGGATGGCTCATAAAATCAGCAAGATTTTATAATGATACAGCTTGAACAAACATTATATATATATATATATATATATGTTAACAAATGCCTTGCAGATTGTTAAATAATTAAAAAAAATAAGATTGTCATAAAAATAACTTGTTGTTATTTTATTTAGTTCTGCCCCGAATAAGCTATTTCACATAACAGATGTTTACATATAGTCCACAAGACAAAATTATAACTGAATTTAAACAAATAAACCAGTTCAAACGTTTACACAGGCTTGATTCTTGATTCTTGTGTGTCGTTACCTGGATGATCCCCGATTGTTTATATGCCTTGTGAGAGTTGTTCATGAGTCCCTTGTTCATGAGTTGTTCATGAGTTTGTAATGAGCGGTTAAGCTGCCCACTGGTCTTCAGACAAATCCTCCAGGTCCTGCACATTCTTTGGTTTTCCAGCATCTTCTGCATATTTAACCTCTTTCCAACAGCGGCTATATGATGTTGAGATCCATCTTTTCACACTGAGGACAACTGAGGGACTTGTACACGGCAATAACAAAAGTTGCAAACATACACTAATGCTCAAGAAGGCAACATGATACATTGCGATCCAGGAGGGTGTAAACTTTTGAACAGGATGATCTGTGTAAATTGTTATTATTTTGTCATCTGGGAAACATCTTAATGGCAGTACTAAACATACGAAATAAGATTTTTAAACAAACTAATAACAATTGACATATTGTTAAAGAAAATCAATAATGAGTATATAAGTATATACACTGGGTATGTAAAAAACACACATAGTTATCTTCAGTATCTGTGAAATGAAACAGCACCACCTTCACCATCAATAGTGCATTTCAGCACGCTATATAAACATTATAATGGAATAGACAAACACCAGTCCATGACATCTGGCTTGAAAGCGTTTAATCATTCTTCATTTGAAGCTATTTGTATGTAATTCAATGTTCAGTTGTGTTAACATCATGACGGGTTTTTTTTTTTCAGGATTATGAGCAAGAGTCAAAAGCACAATAACTACAAACTACTATTTGCTATCTGTTATTTTGTAGCATGGCTGAAAACTCACACCCTGTGAAGAAAACGTCCATGACAGCTTTTCTTTTATTACTGTGATCCATGATGATCATAAACTGCTGTGGTGAAGTAATGGGGTTGTAAAATCAGCCGTTAAATATGTTTAAATATATATTCAAAAACTTCTATGTTGTCTTTAAAAGCATTTGCCACCGTACACGGTGTTTTAACACTATTCTAATTACTGCGAATACGATTATGTTCTGTGGAAATTAGAAATGGCACAACATATTTAGTATGACTTAATCTAAGACGTTTCAAACACACACCACACACACTCCACTGTTGTCAATCACTGTTGCTCAATCAGCAAAGTGACCCCTTTGCGTACTGAGATTATAGTGCCCCTTCTATCAAAAAGTAAAGAGAACATATGGGTTCATTTGCACACACAGGTTCAGCCTGGTTTCCATGACGGTACAGTTACCTGGTCAATGATTAAACAGCACTGCTATGTCCTGATGAAACTCTGAGCAGAATTATGATACAGAAACCGATGTGTGATTTTGACCGATATTTGATGCAATGCCTAAAACTTGTGTCTGGGTTAAACACAAACTGGTATACGAGACCAGCATGTTGAGTCATTTTGAGCAAACCCAGCCACAATCAGTGATTGGAAACCCATGGTTAGGAACAAAGTGACTTCAGGAAAGCAGAAGTTAATGATTGAGAAAGCTGACAGATTGACTGGGAATCTTCTTCTTGTGTTCTGGAAGTTTCTTATCTACACGCTAGACCAAATACCGATCAACTATTACATGAAGTATCAAAGTCAAGACAATTTCTTAGACTTTCATTCCGTGACATATTTCATTCCTGTGTCAATATCATGCCTCTTTAATAAACTATCTGAGACTGTTTGAGCTTTTTTTTTGGACTTAATCTAAATGGTTCAAGTCCATGTGATGATTATCACTATCATGCAGCCACACCTGCAAGACCTTCAGTCAGCAAGCTAAGGCTAAAAGAAGAAACACCTTTATGACATGATTAACAAACAAAAGAGCCTTATGAGGATTTGACTCTTTTTCTGAGAGTCTACACTCATTGGCAAATAATAATAATAATAATAATAATAATAATAATAATAAATAATTACATTTGGCCCAAAAATTTTTAGTGGTCTTAACAACAAATCATTGGTCAGAAAATTAAACAAATGCACTTCTGAGACATCCTGTACCACCATTTACTCATTTACTTTTGTTGCAGTGAACTGTTTGGGGATAAGCCAGAAACAATTCATCTCTACAGTCTTCTTGTATACAAAGGTAGAATCATGGTAATGATTAAAATGTTTGGTGGAAAATCCAAACAAACACATGGTCTGGGTGTTCAAAATGAAAAGAATGTCAAATTGAAATTAAATAAATACAATATAAAAGCTGTCTGCAGCATGTTTACCCACAAGGCTTAAACATTTCAAGAAATCATAGTGGGAAAGCTATCCCATACTAAGTTTATTTGTTTAATTCTTGCTAATTTCCTGACCAATGATTTGTTGTTAAGACCAGTGAAAGCGTAATATTTTGCCATTTGTTTTGCCCAGGAGTGTATGCAACTTGAGTACACCAAATGAATGTGTAATGTCTGCGTCCCACCTTGACAAAGAGTGCAACTTCAGGCAGACTGGGATCTATAGGTTTCTCCTCTTCTTCCTCAGTGTTGTTTTGCACTGGTTTGAGACTGTAATCCACAACTTCTTCATCTGGTTCTGCGCTTCTGCCCTTGGGTAGTGAGAAGGCCATCATCATCCCATCCTCTGCGTTGTCTTCATACATGGCTTCCTGTAGCTGCTCTTCATCACATGGCTCTCCGAAGAGCTCAGAGGACAACGTGGACGAGTGTCTGGATGACCCTTCTTCTCCATTTTCCCCTGCTGGAACCTCATACAAACCTACGCCATTCTGGGCTTCACTCGAGATTTCCTCTACCTCCGCTGTCGCTTCATTAGTGTTCATGTAGTCTGGAGACAAACTTCTCCCGGCTTTGCTCTGCACATCAATTTCGCAGTAAAGGTCGTCTGTCTCTGGTGTATCGTAGGAAACCGCACTTTGGTTCTCATACTTTGGTTCTTCCTTAACAGAGACATCCGTCTCGTCAAAAGGCTTTTCATACAAATCTTCATCTATCTTCTCATATATATTCTCCTCGGCCATGTTTGAAGTCTGAGAAGTTTGGCTGAAACGCGCACCTGCTGCTGAGGGGAGAGGACAGGAGTGCAGTGGAGCGCGTGGGCAGCTCTCAGCCGCAACTCCCTAATGAACTTTGCTCTATGGCCATGTCATTTAAAATGGCTGAATTACAAACAGCTCCCTGTTGCCTCATATCGTGCACTATATAGGGTGTGGAAATCATTATTTCCTACTCTATATAGTGTACCTATATAGGGGACTATGGCACATTATGGGATTCAATGAATGTGAGCAAACAACAGGAACTCAAATCAAACTCCTTGTGTTTTATAGGATGCTGAAGCTGTTTACAATGTGTCTTTGTGTCCAGCTCGACTTAGAGAAACACTACAGTTTGGAGTACCATCTAATGGTTTTCAGTGTTATAATGAGAAGATTTCCCAGTGTTCAAGGGTTTTCTGATCAGTTAAAGAGTTTCAAAAACCCATTTCTGATAAATAAACACTTTATTTTAGGGTCCAACATAAAACCTTCAAGGTTTCTCCCACAGGAACAACCTAAATACTAAATACTGTGGGGTCAGTTCAAATGTATTAAGACAATTATTTTTAACCTCCATCCATCCATCCATCTTCAACTGCTTATTCCTGCTTCAGGGTCGCAGGGAGCCTGGAGCCTATCCCAGGAAGCATCGGGCACAAGGTGGGGTACACCCTGGACAGGGTGCCAGTCCATCACAGGGCACAATCACATACACACTCACACACCCATTCATACACTATGGACAATTTACCAAGCTGCCAATCAACCTACCATGCATGTCTTTGGACTGGGGGAGGAAACCGGAGTACCCAGAGGAAACCCCCGCAGCACGGGGAGAACATACAAACTCCGCACACACATGGCCTCGGGAATCGAACCCCGGACGTGTGAGGCGAACGTGCTAACCACTAAGCCATCGTGCGCCCTATTTTTAATAGATAAAAATAAAAAAAATAATATAAAAATAAATTAATAAAAATTAAATCCCCAGCACATGATACATATCGGAAATCCTCAAATCCTTAAACGACTATCTACAGTACATAAGAATGAAAAATGTTTATATCATATTCTGAAGAACCACGGCTTACCCTTTTGTCAAGACTGACTGAAAACCCTTTTAAATAACATGTTTGGTTATTTCGGACACATTATCATCACTGGGTTAGGCCTCTTACTTTAATCCACAATTACATGTTTAATACATTATTTATTTGTAGCATACTTATTAATAGCATCAATAATGGCATGCTTATTAATGACATCAGTGAATCACATTTCAATAACACAATTTTAATAATAACACTAATAACAATAATAATAATAATAATAATAGCAACAACAAAACAATAGTCATCATCCTCATCATAATCATCATCATATCCAAATTCACTATTACAATATTCTAATATTGTATGAACACAGTAAAGTTGACTACATAGTTAAGCCTATGTAACATTCTATAATTTATTTCCCATAGCAATAACAACTATTACATGGTTTAGAGAATCTTCCAAATGCATAACCAAAATTTTCAGTATGAACAAATAAACAGAATGGACAGCACCCCTAAAAGGTATGTAACATTTTATAACATATTTATTGCAGTAGCATAACACAGGATTTAACACAAAAAAGATAAATCTCTAAAATTATATGAACCTGAGCACTAAGTAAAAATGTCTGCATACTCAGTAGTAAGCCTATGTAATGGTCCATTTCCACTGGTCTACGTTACACACCATAATTCACATAAAATCCATCGGTGCATTATCTGCTGCTGGGTGTTTCATGCATCCTTTATATCCTTCCACTGTTCCTCACTCCACTTATTGTATTTTAAGACTGTCCCAATTTACCTGAACCTTGCTTTAAAATTATTAAATTCTAAACATCTGTAAGCATGATTTGAAACAATTTGATGCTTATTTTATGCTTATTTTATAATACTCTAGTAATCTTAAACACATATGTATCATAAAAAATGTGTAGTATATTCATCCATCCATCTTCTACCGCTTACTCCTTTTCAGGGTCGAGGGGGAACCTGGAGCCTATCCCAGGGAGCATCGGGCACAAGGTGACGTACACCCTGGACAGGGTGCCAGTCCATCACAGATGTGTAGTATATTATTCATGACAATTATATAAGCTTGCGGGGGTTAACTAGCCAAAGAATGTCATTCTATCTACCCCAAGATTTTTGCTTCCAGTTTGATGCTGACCACACACACTTATATGATGTCACATGAATTAAGTCATGTTATTTCTATCAGGCACTTCCAATGCAAGTGCTTAGTAACAAAAGTTTGACTTCCACTTGCCAGACATATGCTGTTAGGTTTATCTGTCCCAATACACCTGAATTCACACTAATTAAATAAATAAATAAATAATAAAAAAAGAGTTAATCACAGTTAATCTTCCCTTGGTGATTGCTGATCGCTTACATGTATTTTTTTTTTTTTTTTTTGTATATTGGAACTTTTTTCATTTATATATTCATACAAATAAGGGTTTGTTGAATTAAATATGTGTAAAATTGCATCAAACCAAAGGATGGTTTTAAAATTAAAAGGTTTATTTCACTTTGAGGATGTGTTACAGGAAAACCCTTAGAACAGTTTACCGAACAGTTTGATGAAATATTATTTGTTTACTGTTATAAATAATTTATGACATTTTCAGTATTAAAGCTAACATAAATCCAACAATAATGAACATTCGGGGAAATTCCTCTGTAATATCCTCCTAATTAGAGATAGAATGAGAATCCGAATCTCTTTATTTCAGTTAAGTATGTTACACATACAAGGACTTTGTCTTGGTGTGTGCAAATAAACCAGTGAAGTTCACAGACTATTAAAAATATTAAGAATATATTAAAAATAATAGAATTTTAAAAAATATAATAATAGATTAAAAATTAGATATTAAGAATTGTGAAAATGACTAAAAGATGAAGAAGTGAAAACATATATGTAGGGTCTGAGGAAACAGAAATAAAATAACTATTGTTTACTCTATATTACAGAATGATGTGAATATTGTATTGTATCAGAACCTCTGCCCATCTCTACTTCTGAAAGACTCTGTCTCTCTAAGATACTCTTTTTTATACCCAATCATGTTACTGATCTGTTGCCAATTAACCTGTTGTTTCTTTTTAGCCTTTTGCTGCCCCAGTCCCAACTTTTTTAAAAAAAATGTGTTGTGGCCATCAAATACAAAAATTACCTTGTTTTTTTCTTGAAATTGTACATTTCCTCAGTTTAAACATTTGATACATTTTCTATGTTATATTGCAAATAACATATGGGTTTATGAGATTTGCAAATCATTGCATTCTGTTTTTATTGACATTTTACACAGTGTCCCAACTTTTTTGGAATTGGGGTTGTACTACTACTACTACTACTACTACTACTACTACTACTACTAATAATAATAATAATAATAAATATAGCTGCAAGCAGCAATGACACATTCCTCCTCAAGATTGTGGACCATTTCAAAGTTGACATGGTGGAGAAATGTATCCCACAGCTGCAACATTTCAACACATTTGGATCAAAGGCAGATTTGAAGTTCATTTTTGTAGTTTCCACAAATGATCACTGCAGAGAAAAATCATGAATCAGTGAGAATTTGGGAGAATTACTTTGTGCTGATGCCATGCTGATTTAACATTATTTTGAATTTATTCCTGCTGCTATAACATTAATTAGATTTATTCTGTGTTGCCATAACATTAATCGGAATGACCTGTACTTTGGCTCGAGCCAAGACAAACAGCGCCATCTAGCGGATGATAAACATATTGTTAAACATAATATAACAGATAACATGACAGTTCCTTCTAACGTTTTTTTTTTTTGGAGATATAAGGTTGCCATCGAGCCTTATATGCCCTGTGATGGGTTGGCACCTGCCTCGTGCCCCCTCGGATAGGCTCCAGGCTCCCCGCGACCCTGTGTAGGTATTACGCCACTAGAGGGCGGTAAAGTACTATACACAATAGTTAGATTCACCAATTGGAGCAAATGAGAACAAACATGAGGAAAGTATTCTGCTTTACAGAAATTCTCTCTTTCTGTCCCTCTCTCTCTGATCAAATATCTCTTCAAGTTTTTTGGTGAATACTGAGGGTATTGTTTTATAGCCTATCAGTTTCACCCCAGTATGCCATAACACCCTATTAAAAAAAATAAAAACATGCATGAAGTTGCACTCTAACATTTCTAATTCCGATTACACTTTTTTTCTAATGCAGCAACAAAAACTTTTCTAAAAAAAAGTTTAGAAAAAAAATTCTAAAACAGCAAATTTGTCATTTCATACCAGTATATAAAGATTATTTATGCTTATTTACCTACAATGATTTTGGATATATTTGGTACAGTTGATTCTACTCTTGCTTTTCTTTTCTTGATGACAACTCAACCACACAGGAAGTGGGGTGGATCCTTTTCTTGTGTGAGAAAGCAAATCTCTCTCTCTATGAAATTTAATAAACACAGGAAAAATGTGAATGTTAAACATTTTATACTTAACTTAGGCAAGGGAATGAATAGTATAACAGTGGGATCCTCCAGGTTTTTAGACACAAGCTAATTACTGTGTGTGTGTGTGTGTGTGTGTGTGTGTGTGTGTGTGTGTGTGTAGGGCAAGGATTTACTTACAGACATTCTGATTTAATTTTTGGTAAAAAAAATAAATAAAAATGAATGGCTACATACCACTGGCTTCATAGTTGCATTTCTAATACTCAAGGAATTTGGTGAAAATACCTGCAATGCTATAATGTCATATAAGTGCTAAACCTTAAAGTCAGTGTTGGGGTGGAAACCGGGACAGGAAACCCTATTTCAAGGGTGACATCTAACACCCTGTGTCTCACATGTGGCCACACCCTTGACAACAAAAAGGCCTGTGGGAGTCAGATACTTGTTCAAATTATTCATTGCAGTCCCACCGTATATAATCAGTCTTTATACCATCAAATCATTCCAGTCTGGCTGACATAACAGAACATCCACCCAATCATAAGACAAAAGAACAGCCTCTCCCAGATGTGACCTGTGACCCAGCACAGGTTAGTCATGAGCACTTAAAAGACCTTGACTTCATCCCAAATTGGGTCCTATTTCCTATAAAGGTGAAAGGTCATGAAGGAAAAATTCCCTTCTGTAGACCTCCAGTAGCCTTTTGAAATTCAGCCTGTTTGACACTTCATCCAAAACAGCACTACTAGTGAGCACACTATCGAACAGCACGTGTGTTTATTTATTTAAATATACATAAGTGCACATAATCTTTCACACAGTGAGACACAAATTTGATTTCTTAGCATATATAAAATAACATTTTGTATATAAGAGTTGGGAAAAAAAAACCCAACAACAAATCTTTGTCCGTCCGTGTAATCACCCTAGCAACACCAAACAGCCCTCGCGCTGCCGGAGCGCCAATCAGTTTTGAAGCCGCCTCTTACGTCACTTCCTCCGGCAGACCTGGGCACGGCTTAGCGCTGTTTAGCAAATACGCGGCCATCTTGGATTCAGCAGTCTAGCTCCAGGCAACCCTTAGTTTCTGTGATGGGTGGAACTGAAACAAAACTTAGGGGGTCCCTGGGTGTAATTATTTTTTAACGAACAGGTTCGCGTCGCCAGTTTTATCCCGAGCATTTTGGCGGTACTTCACTAACTTCCCGACTCGGCGGTGGACCGTTTGAATAGCGGTTATAACCTGAAGTCTCCTCCTCCTTTTCGCCCAGACCGCTGTGTGCAGTTCGGCGGGCCTGGAGTAACTGTACGGGTTCGCTACCAACTTTGAACCTGACAGCGTTTGTTCACTTTCTAAACTATCTGGCAACCTTTCCGGAGTACGGTTATGCTGGGCGCATGGTCAGCACTGCACAGGTTTCGTGTTGCGTGCCACCGGTTGGACATCCAGCGCCGTGTGGTGTAATGCGGCTCGATAAATGACTTTATTAACGTGGAGTTGCGGCGTCTTCCGGCGTGTGTTGTGCTGAAAGTTCGCCTTCGGATCGCAGTCGGCGCTGATCTCCTCCATGGTCTTCGTCGGCTGGCGGATACCTGATTTGTGCTCTTCCTTCGGACCGAGGCGCTGCGCGTAGACACACACTTGGAAAAGGAGAAGCACTTTGGAGATCGAGCCGCGTTCAAAAATGTCAACGAGGACGCCGCTGCCTACAGTCAATGAGCGCGACACGGAAAACGTAAGTCTCGCGGTTGCATCTTCAGGGGTTTTGTTTTGTCTCGTGTTTAGTAACCTGCGAGGCTCGAACTTTTCCTTCGTACATTTGGTGCACTTCCTGTTTCCTCCAGTAGTCGTGTTAGTGGCGCTAAAGGAGGGGGGGGGGGTTTGTTCTGCTTTTTTTCAAATAAAATTCTTTTGGCACCCCCCCTAAAAAAAAAAAAAAAAAAAAACAACCAGGGGGGGGCCCCTTTGGGGGTTTCTCGACCACAAAAAACAAAATTTTTTTTTGGAAAAAAAAAAAATGTTTCCCAAAAAAACAAAAAACAAAACAAAACAACCCACCAAAAGAAGAAAAAAAAAAAAAAAAAAAAAAAAAAAAAAAAAACCGTCCCCCCACAACAAAAAAAAAAAAAAAAAACTGATTGTTGTTAGTCAGATTCAGATTACGTAGCATGAAGATAAATTCGACCTGGTTAGTTTGTAGGGTTGACCGAGTACAATTATGACACAAATGTAGCTTGGAATGGATCTTTGTCTCTTCGTCTTCAGCAACCACCTTTTCCAGGGTCAGGGTGCTGGAGTAGATCCCCGAGACACTGGGTGTGAGGCTGGAATACACCCTGAATGGGACACCTGTCTGTCGCAGAGCATCGCACACTCATACACGCCATAGGGAATTTTTAGCATAGCCATTCCGCATACAATGGGAGTGGGGTGTGTTTTTTTTTGGGAGGAAACTGGAGAACCCAAAGGAAACTGACTGGGAGGACATTCTGAGAAATTCCAGTAACCCAAGCTTAGGATCGAACTGGGTACACGGTGCATGCTTCCTAAAATGAGCTACATGTTGATTTTATTTGTTTATTAGCAATTCCCAGGCCCAGAAAACACATACACAATATGGCCAAAAGTTTGTGAACATCTGACCATTGCATCCAGATGTGTATGTTTTTTTTTTTTAAACTCCCATTCCAGATTTAGTCCTCCCCTTTGCATTATAGTAAATAACCTCCACTCTTCTGGGAAGGTTTTCCTCCAGAGTTTGGCGTGCGGTGGTGGGGATTTGTGTTTGTTCGGGCACTGATGTTCAGTGAGAGGGTCTGCGGTGCAGTCAGCGCTCCAGTTCATCCCAAAAGTGTTCAAAGGCAGGGATCTGTGCAGGACACTCGAGTTTTTCCACATCAACCTTGGTAAATCATGTCTTCATGGAGCTCGCTTTGTGTACAGGGGCGTTGTCATACTGGAACATTTTTGGGCCTCTTAGTTCCAGTGAAGGGAAATTGTAACGCTACAGCATACAGAGACATTCAAGACAATTGTGTGCTTCCAGCTTTGTGGCAGGAGTTTGGGGAAGGAACACATGGGTGTGATGTTCAGATGTATTTAAAACCTTTGGCCATATAGTGTGTGTGTGGGGTTTTATTCTTCTTCTTTTTTCTTTCTTTTTTTTTTTTTTAACATATACACTATCTATCTATCTGTTTGTCTGTAATAATATAATTCTTTACACTTTTTCTCCAAATTGTGTGTTAAGGTATGCAATTTCTACATTTGTCCTAATGACATAGATGATTGTACCACTTATTTGTTATGATGTCAACAAGTTCATAATAATATCCATAGTTCCTTTTGAGATTGAAAATTAGTGTAAGAGTGTAGTTATATTTCATGTCCTGGGGTCCTAAAATCACACTAAATATCATTTTTAGTAGATAAACCAATGATCACGAAAGATCTCGTGCAATTTCTTAGTCAAGTAGACAGGGAATTTAACATAATAATAATAATAATAATAATAATAATAATCAAAGAAAGTGAAAAATGAACTCTGAGGCAGATCTTTGCTGATATGATCTGGTGTGAGGATTACAGTGACGAGGAAATGCGTGAAAGTCTACGCAGTGTGGTGGTTCCTCTGAAGGCTGATGGAGTGTGTAAGTGTTAATAGCCAGCTGTTGGCTGTCTGAACAGAGGAGCGACTCGGCCCTCCCCTCCCTCAACAATAGTCTAAGGATAGGGTGCAGACACGAGCATCAGTCCGTGTCTGTGGTTCGATGAGCAGTTAGCGTCCCCAAAAACGAAGCGCTCGCCTGTTTGGACATCATTCACGTAATCAATGCTAACATGAAGGGCTCGCATTCGGTCAAGAGACACCGCATTACCATAGTAAGTTGTTTCCAGGGGTTTTTTCTTTTACTCTGAAGTAATGAAGGACAAATGTCTAGGGGTTTTATCCTGTGCCAGGTATGAAGCATTAGCTGGTTCCAAGCTTTAGTGTTTATAATTTCAGTTTAATGAGAATTTCAGTAAACTCAGCGTGCAGGGATTATTAGTATGAAAGCTTTTCTTTTTTTTTTAATCGACTGGAAAATGAAAAATATTTTTGGCCATAAATGAAATGCTTCCTTTTGTTTTATTCGTTAGGGTCAGGTTAGAAAGTAGGACTGTTTTGAACTGGTGAATGTCCTCTAAAAAGCCTGTAGAAGGTTTTATCCTATAATGGGTTTTCTGCTGTCCTACATGGCTGTGTGCAGATTTTTTTTATTTTTTTTATTCCTCTAATTTGGACTACTTGAAATGAGGGCTCCACAGAAATAGTAGCCACTGGAGCATTAGACGTTAGGCTCATTGCAGATGTATCTAAACGTGTCTAAAGACTTCAAATTAAAAAAAATAAATTGTAGTACGTTTTTAGGTGGAATATTTTATCATACAGGTCTAGTACCCTGAATATAGAACTTTCTTTAAATGTCAGACGTATGCGACCTTCAGTAATGACCTCTTGATAAGTAATATTTGGACACGGCTTTATTTGACAAGTGTCTCCGAATTTTCAATGAGCTCCAGGACGGTTCCTGCAGGACTGTTAATACCATTCACAAAAACCATTCCTGTTCACGTTGTTCTCTTGCATACGGAGAAAAACATGCACAGACTCGGGTGGGTTTGGAGCAATCTGTAGATGTTTCATGGCTTTCTAGACATGCGTCAGTGTCTGTTCATCATCCTAATAATCACTGCCAGTATTTCCCTGCCTTAAAAATTGGTTATGTGAATTAAAAGCTGGAGAATACTGGCCAATGGATGGCAAGCATTTGTAAACACATTTATACCACTGTTATGTCGAATTCTCGATTCCGGTTGTTCAGAATTAGCCTATTCTAATACACTGTCGTTTCTATGGTAACGGCTAATTCTTAGGGACTTGTGTGGCGGTTGTGCCACATAATCTAAACCTAGTGATAAAGGGATTAAAACGTGTTCTTTAATATAGATAAACGCATAATGTTTTGATACTTCTAAAACTTTTATGGAAGGCGTCTCCAGTGTCAGTGCTTTTCCATCACAGGAAGTGTTCTCTGTGACAAGTTACATTTTTGTGACCATCCATCCAACCAACCAGCTTCTATTCCAGAAATATCTGAATTATAATCACAATAGGATTTAGTCTGCCTTTAACATAAACACACATCCTTTCAGAAGTTCCTCTTCCAGTCCTGACATGAATATAAGGACTAATCTCGCTCACAGGGATGCAACCAATATCTTGTCAGTAATACTTTGTTACAAGCATTATTTGCATATTTCTTACCTCATCTTTATAGTTATTTTAAACTCCAGCTTGTCAGCTCCCTTTTTACCATAGCCACATGGTTCTGTTGGCCTTCATCAGATATTACTCAGCTGTCTGCCTAAACGATTTATGTGCTAATTTGGGCAGCTCTAGCCTAGATGGATTGGCATTCGTTTAACGCCAAGAGACAAGGATGGAGAAATCATTGCTCGATCGATTTTATACCAGTTGTTTGATGATGATGATTTTTTTAAAAAAAATTTAAAGCAACATCATTAACTGTTAAAAATCAAATATTCTGGTATGGTGCGTTTTCCATATCTCACATCCCATAGTGTCAAATTAAAATAAATAAATATTAGGGTTTTTGCTATTTCATTATAGTCAGTTTTTTTTTTTTGGGGGGTTGTTTTTTAGCCAGGCCTGACACAACACTAAACATTTTGACTATGGTGGCTGTAGTGAAGTCGTATTGTCATTGTATTCTAAAGATCAAAATAAAATAAAAAAATACAGTGGGTTCGGAACATTCGGTCTTTTCGATGTTTGTTGTAATAGATTTAATGGACAGTTTTTGGCCATTAATCTACACACAATAATCTGTAATGAAAAAACAAGTCTTTAGAAATGTTTGGAAGTCTATTACAAATCGAAAACTGAAATGTCTCATTTAGATAGCTATTCAGAGCAATTATTCAGTATTGTGTAGAAGCAACTCTGGCAGCAATTACAGCTTCCAGTGTTCTTGGGTAAGTCTCTACCAGCTTTGCACACCTGCATTTGGGTTATTTATTCGATCGGATGGTGAGCGTCTGTGAGCTGCCATCTACAGGTCTCTCCACAGATGGGGTTTTATGTGGTTAAAGCCTGGGGTTTTGGCTAGACTACCCATGTGCACTATGGAGCGTATTTTCTTTAAGGACCTTTCTGTTTTTTTTTTTTTTTTGGCTGTATTCAGTCTTCCCTCAGTTCTGACCAGTGTCCCTATCACTGAGAAGCACCTCCATGGCATGATGCTGCCACCACCATGCTTCACTATAGGGATTGTGTTAGCCAGTTGATTTTGTCTCATGAGATCAGAGAGTCTTTTTCCTCATGCTCTCAACGTCCTGTAAGTGCCTTCCATAAGCCTTTTACTCAGGAGTGCTTCCGTTTAGCCACTCTACCGTAATGTACTGGTTGAGGGACTGTTTCTGAGATGGTTGTCCTTCCAGGAGGTTCACTTTTTTTTAGCTGTTCACTTTGTTATCTCAATGCCAATGATGCTACTTGTCACCACAGTCTAAAAAATGTCGACAAGCAGACAGCACTTTATTGTACTACCTCAGACTTCACAACAAACCGAGACCCCAAAAAATCTGACCTGGGCGAACTCTTACCACTGTTCAGTTAGTGCCGCTTTCATCACCTGAGCATTTGTGAGCATCATTCTACTCACAGTGACAACCTAGTTTCCTGCTGGCGTTAAACTCCTGAAACAAGCTGCTCACTTGATGTGCACAGCCTACAGCATGTGAATATGGTTGCTGAGCAAGCACACCTCACTGTTGAAGGCAAAGTCTGATGATATTAAGTAGGATACAGTTAAATGTAGGCCGTATCAGATCGTGACACTGACCACAGTATGGAATGTCTGATTACTTTTTTTTTTTTTTTAATTAACACAGAAATTCGTGACCTTGTAGTGACAATTCACATGCTCTTTTGATTCACACATGCTTTAGTCACTATTCCAAAAAGCGTTGGTGACAATGGTGCTTTATCATCACTTCTGCATCATCAGTTACGTAACGTTATCTGTTATGTTATTGCTCTAAGTAATTCACTTCTGTATCGTGGTACAATGCTGGTCGTCGGCTTCCATAGACTTAAAAGTAAATTGGTCATAGTGTAACTGGCTGTTTTAAACATTTCTATTTGGGGCTTTAAAGCTGAGCTTTCATTAACCTGGTTCAGAGGGCTAATGTAGTGGCTTTTGAGATGATATCTGAAACTGTAAATTCTCTCAGAAAGCCTTTCTTGCTGAAAGAGGAAGTCATGGCTGAAATCCAGGAAACAGCATGCTGTTATTTCTTTAGCCAGCATTATTTACATCCCTTCCTACTGTCGAGGCTTTCAGGCTTTTGATTTTGCCAAAAAATTATTTAAAAAAAAAATTTGTGTAAAAATCTGAATTAAAGCAAAAATTCCAGAAAAGTTTTATAATCAAACACTTTTATCTGGAAGTTAGGACATTGTTTAATTCTTTAGGAAGGATTTTCATTTCATTATTTTTAAATGAAGACACAAAATGTCATTAGACTTTAATCTAGGGGACGGAATCCCTGCTTTTTGTGTTCAAATGACGAATATTTTGAACGATTTTTATGAATAGTGATCAATGTTGATGCTTGGAGCAGCCATGTTGTTTTGATGTCACTTGCTGAACTCGGGGCTGAGGAGACCATCCTGAGTTTCTGGGTAGGAATTCCACGGCGAGGGGACGTTTTACCTAGTTGCAGGACAGAAATTCTGAGTTGCGACGTTAAACTTTTAAGTTACTTTGAATAACAGTTAAACTTGTGTTGAACTGGTGTGACTGGCTGCTGGTCACATTTCTTTGTTGCTTCCTGTCTAAATACTGCAGCAAGTGCTAATAAAAGAAAGCACTGATGTAAAAATGAAGCTGCATATAGAATTCAGTGATAGGATTATGAGTATTTTGTTGACAACAAGCTAGCCAGTTAACTGTGATGAGTAGCACATTTTCCTCCTCAAAACAATGAACTTTGTAGTCAGTGTTCTAGATTTAACAGGTGAATAGTTCTGTATGTCTAGGCCTATATATTGATCGATCAAAAACAAATATTTGTGCGTGTATATGCAGTGTAACTCATTTAAAGGTAAGAGGTGCTACGTGTTGGAAGTGGGAGTTTACGAGTAGGAATTCTGAGTTTTCGTCGGATTTACTGAGTCAGCGGTCAGAAATTTTAATCGAATGCAGCACTCGTGTTCAACTGCTGGTCACTTTTTTTTTTGACTTCCTGTCTGGATAGCTCCTCACTCTCGAGGCATAGATTAATGTGGAGATTTGACCTAACCTGGATTGATGGTTTCATACGATAACTATTTGCATTTGAGCTACACTACTTGTGTGTATTAGTTTGGACCTGTCAAGTGTGTCACCTTTAGAAGGCCTTTAAGCTTGATCACTGAGCTCCGGTCTTGTCTGTGTTGTACTTGCAGCACACCTCGCAGACTGACGGGCGAAACGATGGTGCCACGAGATCCAGCCGCTCAGGGGCTCGATGCCGCAACTCCATCGCCTCGTGTGCCGACGAGCAGCCGCATGTTGGCAACTACCGGCTGCTCAAAACCATCGGCAAGGGCAACTTCGCCAAGGTCAAATTGGCACGACACATCCTGACCGGACGAGAGGTGAGCTTCAAACATCGCTCAGCCCCAGGGCTTTAATTCTGCCTGTGCCTGACTGATTCATTTTTCAGATACTTCCAATTTATCCATTTCCTCTTTCACATACTTTCTATTAGGTATAAGTATTAAAAAGATGATATTTAAAAGTAAATGCAGATTTTTGATGTTGTTTTTTTAAATGTGTTTTTTTTTGCTGTATTTATATATGAATAGTGTTGGACATTTTTTTTACCTCCGTCATAGTGATTCTGAATCTGAAGTCATTTTCACTTTCAGACTTTAGTTGATTGCTGTTCCCCCGTGAGCAGCAGAGTCGGTAAAATGTCATTTGTCTCCTTCCTTTCTTGCAGGTGGCCATAAAAATTATTGATAAGACACAACTCAATCCTACCAGTCTCCAAAAGGTAAATATATTGGATTTCTCCACTGCAATAATAATATCCTCTCTATTTGTTTCCTCTCTCTCTCTCTCTCTCTCTCTCTCTCTCTCTCTCTCCTTTTTCCAGTTTATCATTTTGTGGGGGAAATATCATGTGCTTTGTTTATGCTTTTAACCCAGATGATTGTGTTATTAGTGTATTGAAGGGCATTGTGGTCAATGGTTCAGTTTTACCACAGTACTGCCTGACTCTATTTAGCGCTAGCTAACAAAACACAAAGCTTTTTAGTGCCAAGCCGGGCGTGATGGGTAAGTGACGGCTGACGGAAGCAGCGTCGGTGGCCTTGGACATATGAGGCAGTTAATAATAGCAGGAGCGACGAAATCTGAATGAGTGGCAGGAGTAATAACAGCGCATGCATCTGTGCAGAAAGCAGAACGCTTAGTCAGGACAGCGAATTGAGGAGGAGGAGGAGGAGCTGAAGATGAGCCTCTTATTCTGTGAGCCTCTCATGTTCCGCTGCTCCATGACCAGTAGCTTTGTCTTTTTTAAATAGTGTTTCCCTGATCTGGCTTTAGAGATCGTGTTGAGGCAGACGAATGTTTCTGACAGGATTTCTCCTTTTTAATTAACTCACAGTTGTTTTTCCAGACTATTGATTTTATTTGTTTTCCATTCATGGACACAGTGATAGCTTGTGGCACTGGGTGCAGTGGAGGCCCAGAGGTTCAACCCTTCCGCAGATGAATTAGTACAGCCTATGGTAGGGACAAGTCAGAATTTTTCAATTGTCAGGACAGTGTAAAAAAATCTGCACTAAGGCACTGACGTTGTTTTGGCTCAAACGTGTAAACATGGCTGGTTTGATAATACCGCTGACAGATGTTGGTGGCCTCTTTCTTATTCAAGCTGACATCATGTTTGGCAATGAATCCGAGCTTATATTTTTCTCAGATTGAAAATTGGCTATAATCTTTTTCCATTCATGGAACCGACATGCTTTTGTGCTTCCAAGGGTTAGGCACCAAGGCGTATCTCTTACCACTAAGATCAAAATGATAAACCTTCACGAGGCAGTTATTGAAGAATATTCAAACAATGGTGAGAAATTTTTGACTGGTGGAAAGCTTTGAGACTTCTGCATTTTTATAACCATATAATGTGGGGTTCATAAACAGTTTTAATGAATGCAAGAAGTGGGACTAGAATAAGAAGTTATATCTGCACTATGTGGCCCAAAGTATGTGGACACCCGACTATCGCACCTATATGTGGTTCTTCCCCAAAAGTCACAAACAATTGAATAGAATGTGTTTGTATGCTGTAGCTTTATAATTTCCCTTCACTGGAACTCAGAGGCCCAAAGCTGTTCCAGCATTACAATGCACAAAGTGAACACCATGAAGACATGGCTTGCCACGGTTGGAGTGGATTCAATTGTGTGGCCTTCACAGAGCCCTGACCTCAACCCCTCTGAATGCTTTTGGGATGAACTGGAACACCAGCTGCACCCAAGGCCTCCTCACTTGACCTCAGTAAAGGACTTGACTGAGCACAAATCCCCAGCGCCACACTCCAGACACTAGTGGAAAGCCTTCTCAGAAGAGTGGAGGTTATTATAACATCAAAGGGAACTACATCTGGAATTATGATGTTCAAAAAGCACACGTAACTGTAATTGGCAGGTGTCCACAAACTTTTGAGTCTTCGATCGTCTTTCTGACTATAAAGGCGTTCTGCTTTTATTTTCTGTTTGAGTCGGAGATGTTGGCCCTGCTCAGAAATCCTGCACTTTTCACTCTAGGACTCCTCTCAGACAGAGGGCTCACCTGATCCACTCACTCACTCACAGCTGCTCGCTGTAGTCTGTCTCTGACACTATTTCCATCTGCTCTTATGCAATTGGTGGGTGTTGGAGGAGTGCCTGTACCTCGAGTTCTGTCTCTTCATTTAGAATCAGCCTCTTTCTAATCAGATCAGGCCACCTGTGGTGCTTGTTATTCCCCCCCTTTTTTTAAACTCTCAGAAACCCTCTCGGCACTTAGCAGCAGCTGGCTGTTGAACATAATCGTTGTGTGTAGGTGGAACTGTGTGGGTGTAGATGATCCAGATCAGCTATCCCAGGTGATTTTAGTAGTCGCTTGTATCCTAGAAAATCACAAAAGCAGTGTTTTATTTTTCCACCCCCCCCCCCTTTTTTTTTTAATTCAGAGGTGGTATATGAGAAACATGAGTTGAGGCTATGCTGGAAAAGGGATGCTTTGTTTAGAGATATGTGCCTTTTATTCAGAGTGTCTCCGTAACACTACTTACTCTTATTGCTACCAGATTTGCATCAAACCACTAATGGCTCACTACAGGCATGTAGAAAGGCTGATGTAGCAAAAGCATAGAGGTTTTTAATTATTTGGTAAACAGGGGTTTTTCTTGCATTGGGATGGAAAGCCCAAAATCTCTTAGTACTGGTAGTGCGTGTGTGTGTCTGGGCCAGTGGCTTGTCTGACAGTGACCTCATACACACAGGGAGTACTATTTGACCAAGCTAACTCTTTTTCAAATGTTCAAATGGTGCGGCTTTGGAAGATACTTATGGCTTGGTGTCCTGTCCGTGGCTAAATGATGCTTAGCAGAGGCCTAGCCTGCAATCACTGGACATGTATGCTTATCTCGTAGAGAGAAATTGAAGGCAGTAAATTTTTTTTTAAATGACAGAAAACTCAGTGCTGTTGAATACTCTATTCTGATTGGTCAGAATTGGATAGACAATTGCAACTACAAAGCAGATCACAAGTGTATATTAATGTATTTGTTGTAATACATTAGCATTTTTTAGTATTGCAGGGACTTGTGTAGCAGACACTCTACAGATGTTTTCTGTGTGGAGGTGTGTGTGTGTGTGTGTGTGTGTGTATAGCATTTTCGGGAAGAACTATCAGGTGTCAGCACTTTGTAACCGTCAGAAGTGAAGTTGCAAATTCATGTTTTCCAGCACAGGAAAGTCTTCAGGATTGAGGGATTTTGCAGTTTCTGGGTAACATGGCAAGCTGAGTTTTTTGAGAAAAATATCATTGACTACGTTTACATGGACAGCAGTAATCTAATCATTGACCTTATTCTGAATAAGGTCAATATTCTGATTAAGGTGTTTACATGAGTCACGTTTAGAATATTGTTTCCATGTTCCCGTGTTACATGTTGTTGAACATAGATCGATTAACAGCACACGTCATTACGTCCCCACGCCACGTCGTCCGACGTTCCCTCCAGAATTTCGCGTGTCAGCATACAGTTGGTCTTTGTTATGATACCGTATACAGATTTGGGTGTTTCGTTTTTACTTTTACAAAACTTCAAGTGCGGTTAATTATTTGTCATGCTGTATGTGCAACTAGACGACTGCTTGAAGCCGTGGGCTGTGTCCCAAACCGCGTACTTACCTACTATATTGTAGCCGAAATGTGTATCTCGCCTACTATATAGCAGGTACGTACGCGGTTTGGGGTGCGGCCGTGCTCTCTTGTTTACCGTCAAACGGTTGCGCGCTGCCGTATGTGTACGTGTCCTGCCACAAAATGCGGTGAAAACTCCCACGTTAATAGTGTGATTAAGGTGTGTACATGTCTGTAATGCTCTTCGATAATGTGACTAAAACAGGAGTACTACACAAATCTTAATTCGATTTGTGTTGACTTTAATTGGATTAAGGCCATCAATAATCGCTGTTTACATGGTTGTTTCTTAATCAGAGTATTGTTTCAATCGGGTTAGTATCAGATTATTGTTGTCCATGTAAACATACTGACTGGTACTTTCCTTTAACTATTTTTCTGTTGTCAATTAGGTTTCATCATCTCTCTCTCTCACTTGTCTATCTGTCTTATTCCTGTTATTTTACCAAGAGACATGTGCACTAATGTATTGTAATTATTTTTTCATAAGGAAATTTGAACCCAGATGAGCAGCAGAGAATTGAATCGTTGTTATATGCTGCTTTATTAGATATACTCGATCATAGTGTTCCAGTGTTGAAGTCACTGAGCTCTCTGCTACGCTCACACAGACATGTACACAGTGCCAACGTACGTGCATCCTTGCAGGAGTTAGTCTCCTTCCTTCCTCTTGAGGCATGTTTTCAAATAACATGTCACCCACAGCACATTGAGAATTTATCAGCTGCTACCTGGAATGGCCTAGCGAAGAGAGCAGAGAACAAACATGTCAGGATTAAGGGGGGAGGGGGAGACATCTTCATGTTCCTCACAGCACTTGAGTGATGAACAAATACGAGACATCTGAGGACAGTGTTACCCAGATGGCCTCAAAAATGCTTTAGATTATTATATATTTTTTATTCCTTTTTCTTTCCAGGCCGGGGTTAAGTATTTCCATTTGTGTGGTTAAAAAGATTCTCTGATGCACATTAACTCGATTTATCAAATATTTATCTTTTAGGAGCTGGCATCGACCAGATAACAGAATTGCCTGTAGTGCAACATAACAAAAAGCAACATAAAATAGATCATGCAATAGTAGTAGTAATTGTAACAATAGTAACAGTAATTGTAACAATAGTAGCAATAGTGACAGTAATTGTAACAATAGTGACAGTAATTGTAACAATAGTGACAGTAATTGTAGCAATAGTGACAGTAATTGTAACAATAGTGACAGTAATTGTAGTAATAGTGACAGTAATTGTAACAATAGTAGCAATCTTACCTGACGTGTTTTTTTTAATCGTTTTATTTTTAGGCAAAACATTGTCTGTATCGGAAAAGAAAAAGGGGCAGTGTGCCATCTCTAAAATCAAGTCTGTTCTCTTCTAATATTCAGAATGATCTCCGGCTATATGTAGACTCACACCATGGCTCCTGATGAGTTCCCACTCAGGTCGGTTGTCAGCGAGTCACATGGGTCTCCTATAGAGAGTATATATAAAGCCCATTCATCTCAAATCCACCCCTGAGTGCAGGAATTGATTCAATGCCCCTCTGCCAATATTTCAATTACAGCTCTCATTCACTCAAATGCAATGTTTAGTCTGCTCAATGTTTCTACCTGACATTTGGGAGCATTTGTTTAGTCTGTCTGCACACGGGTGTGTTTCTGAATGACTGATATGCGGACTTTCGGCATGATTAATAAGCACGCAGCTTTTCTTGATCCCTACACTCTTTCTACCCAAGAGCCATCCCTTATTCAAGTCCACTTGGAACACTATGGCTACTGTATATATGAGCGAACATTATTGACTGGGCTCCATGTTCACTCCCAGCAGTCAGGTGCACTAGAAGTCCACAACAAATCAAACACAGATGGTTATTTTCCTACAGAGAACAGCAACAAAGCGACCAGAGACCATTCATTTTAAATGAGAGCTGGCGACTTCCTGTGACAGTAGAGCGCACGTGATCCATAGTTACCTGTGCTCACTAGCAGAACAGTGCCATTGCGGAAGTAGCCAATTAGCTTAGCTTAGCGGGTTTAAAGCATAATAATAATAATAATAATAATAATAAATATGAGAAACATATTTTTTTTTGTTGCAATCGAGCAAAATCCCAGTGTAGCTCCTATCTTGGGTGAATTGTCCGGCTTGTTGCTGCTTCGGTGCCTGGGAACGAACAGCACCAAGCCGCAGTCTTCGCCCAGGAAACACAGAGGCCACGGCCGAAGAGCTGCGGTCCGACTCCCGGTCACCATCTAACATGTAGTGAATGACACCCTGATGGTGATACTCGCTTACTGAGATGCGAGCTACACCGGGATTTTGCTCAATTGCTCCAAAAAGTGAGTGTGTTTCATTGTTCTTATTATTTTGCTTTAAACGCACTAAGGCCATAAGCTAAGCTAATTGGGGCTTGCGCTTTTGCCGCAAATCGATGGCCGTGACGGTAAAGAGAGCACACTGCTTCTTTTTCATCTCGTAGGATATGATGCATATATACACTGGTGAATTTTATATAAGATCGCTCTCCCTCCAGAATGTGTAAATTTGTCAAAAGTGGAATGTTGGTCTCGCCACCCGTGTTACTATGGCAAGTAGTAGTAGGAACGACCTAACTGCAACTTCAAAATACAGCGACTGCAGACTTGCAGCGATATAATCTGTGTGAGTGAACACACCTTTAAAAAGCTAGTCTTCATGCTTTGATGTCACGTTCTGGACTGTCTGGTGTAATGAGCCGTTCTCGGTTGGTTCTGCCGCCATAATCGCCGTCAGTAATCTTAATACCGATGAGCGTAGTAAATTGTACGTGTGAGGAATGGGGAAGCAAAACAATGTTCCATTTGTGACCTGTTATAGGTATAGTCATGGCTTGTGATGGGGAAAATTCTCAAAATACAGCCCTCTCCTCTGTGTGCTGCCAGAACCACATCCCTAAAACACATGCTAGTGCAACAAGGGGAAGTTTCTGAAGTAACAGGCGACATGATTGATGGGAAAGTAGAGACACCTCGGTGTCCTGATTAGTTGGATGTGGTCGGTTATATATTTATTTTGTGCTGTTTATAGAACCCGGGACCTGTGAGCAGAAACCCCACCATGTGGCACGGGAACGCTTCTGTCAGAGCAGAGCTTATGCGTAATGACCACTTAGAGATACAGTGTATATATATAATGTATGTATGTGCTGATGAAACAAGGGAGTGTGCCAGGAAGGAAGTTGGCGAGGAAAACACATTTAACAGGCTGGTGGGGAAAGTGGGCCGCTGGCCAGTTAGGTCAGCTGAGAGACCCTTCTACACTCTGTGCACCACTGTCTGTAGCAGTATTGTCTTTACATGCTCCCCTGTGGCGTGGACAAACGCTGGTAAGGGAAAAAGAGGTGGGGCTGAAGAGTTTATTATGTGGCTTTATCATTATCTTATATTGGCTCTAAGCATGTTTTCACAGATTTCAGCAGTCTTTACTACTTAATTACTGATTCCCACTCTGTATTAGATGATGATTATCCCAATAAAATGTTAGTGGCGCTCTATAACAGGCTGGACGATCATTTGTGTTCTGGTCAGATTATAGGACAAAGATCCTCTGACGATGGATCCATGATAAAAAGAAAATGATAATGTTCTGCTTATATATCATCGTTCGGGCTCGTGCAGAAAATGAGGTCGCATAACCATTCCTCAAAGAGAGCTTGGGGTAATAAGATTTTTTTTCCCTATACTTTAGTGTGTTTCGTTTTTGTTCACCATTGCCGCTGTCTTGTTTGTAGATGCCCTGTTAGTTTTGTTATCCTGAACCATCTGGTCGCTTTTCAGATTTTAATCGGAAACATTTTGGCACAGGCAGAACTGTGTCATCAACCGTCTTTGGTCACAGTGGCATGTTGGTGAACACGCCACATTATGATTTCTGAGACCGCCAATCTCAGCTCTTGCCCAAAGAATTCAACAAATTCTTTTGCAGTAGAAGTCTAGCAAAATCGGGTGTAAAACTATGTACGTCAATGAATACATTTAAAACTCAAACATGCTCAATTTTAAAATAGAATTAAATAAATGCTTCCGAAAGACAATCTGTACTAAAGACGTAACAAAGGGCATGTGAGCCCTACGATGAGCTCCAGCAGGCTACTGGTGTGCATGTTTCTGTCAGAAACAGACTCCATGAGGGTGGCATGAGGGCCTCTGGTGGGACCTGTGCTCACAGCCCAGCACCGTGCAGAGAAAGAACATTCTGATGATGCCTGCAGAATCATCCAGCTTGACCAGTTTGGTGGTGGGTCAGTGATGGTCTGGGGAGGAATCTCCTCTGAGGGTTGCACAGACCTCCACGGCTCCACAGCTCTCCAACAGTACCCTTACTGCCGTTAGGATGAAATCTTCAGAGCTAGTGTCCGACCTTACGCTGGTGCAGTGGGCCCTGGGTTCCTACTGGTGCATGACAATACCTGGCCTCATGTGGCCAGAGTGTTTAAGCAGTTTCTAAATTACGAAGGCATCGAGGCCATTGAATGGCCCTCACATTTCCCATACTTGAATCTAATGGAGAACCTCTGGGATGTTATGTATTGGAGCATCCAAAGCCACCACGTAGAATCACGGTCTGTCCAAGAGCTCACTGATGCCCTGATCCAGCTCTGGTAGGATATCCCCCAGGAGACCATCCGCCATCTCATCAGGAGCACGCCCAGACACTGTTGGGACTGCATACAGGCCTGTGGGGGCCATACACGCTACTGACGGACATTGAGTTGCCATGATGAAATACACAACTTTTCGGTGTAATTTTGACTCCAGCCCTCAGTGTGTTGATGGTTTTGGCCTTCATTGACCATTATCACATCATTTTGTTCTCAACTAATTACACAGTGTATACAAGTAAAGATTTTAACCTTGAATATTTTGTTCATTGAGATGCAAGAGTTGAGTGTTTTGAGCAGTGTATATGAGGTTGTGTGTCCTGTCCATTGTTTAGATTGCAATATATTTCCCTTCCTCTTTTTGCCTTAAAGGCTCGGTATGACTTGGCACGATTTGGAAGCTGATTACTCTGAGAACAGGGTTTCGGCTGGCCACTCTGATACCAGAAAGGTCATACAATCTGCATCGGTCCTGCAGTAACCTGTGAGTTCTGGTCTTTTCTTTTCTTTTTTTTTTTTGGTTGTTGTTGTTTGAGGATCTTTTAGATCCGGCCCGAACACGACATCACAGGACCCTGTGAAGCCCCAGCTGAAGGGCATGGTCCTCTAGCCTTCATTATTAGTGAGCAGTCAGACTTCTAGCTAGTCAGCACTTGCCTTTAATTAGGTTGTGTGCTTGTGCATCATACATGGAGAACAGCAGCGCCTGTTTTTCCCATGGTCACTAGAAAAACTCTGCAAGCAGAGGCACAGACAGCTTTCTTAGTTTGGTCTGGATCTGTGTGTGCATAGGGAATTAGGTGTGTAGTTCGAGGAGCAGGTGTTCATGCTAATCCAAATTAAAATGCTGGTAAATGCTTTAAAATTTTTGTGTCTCCTCATAGAAAGGCTTTGGTGATGTTGCAGGAGAGCACTAGCAGGTATGTGGGCTTCCAAGGCAAGCCATAATCTGTTAGCTAACTGCTACCCCAGCATGATGCCTGACCTATACATGCATGTAGACTTCGAGCTTCAACGAGTAATCAACAAAATAGATCAAAAATCAATCATTAAAACAGTCAGCAACAGATTTCATTACTGATTAGTTGGAGTGTGTCATGAGGCACGCTGTGGTACGATACTTCATTTAGACTAAAACACATTGGATTGAAATGGCGGAGCACTTTACAACAGAGAACCTACTCCTCGAAAGCATGGGAACTCTTTACATTATACTTCAGTGCTGGCCTCAGGACATAGCTTGTTTTCCTGCGAGTAATATTTGGATTTGTAATCTTTAATTTCTAGGAGTGTAAGAAACGGCAGAGTTGCGGTAAACCCTGCTTGAATCATGCTTAATAGGCGCTGTGTATTGTGCGTTCCTTCCTTATCCAGTTTTCTAGGTGTATCGCACATTTGTTGTAGAGATTACCTTGTGCTGCTTTGGCCAAAATGTTGGTACATTGTATGCCAACTCGGTGGGTTAAAAATGTCAACGGTCTCGAAAGTGTGGTTAGTCTCCCAGATGAAATCAAAACAACTTCTGAAGCACGTACATATTCTACAGTGTTGTGCAGCGAGGAGCAAAGCTATTGGAATCAGGTAGCTTGTAAGCACTAAACTATATTTTCAACCAAGTGTCATTGATAAATACAACATTGTTTCATTGTTGTAGTACACGTGGAGAAGTAAAAAATTTGGGGGGGGGTTAATTCAAAAAGTGGAACTTTTCATATATTCTTGATTCATTACACACAACGTGAACTATTTCAAGCCTTTTTTAAATTTGGTTTTAATCTTGTTGAATACAGCTCATGAAAAATCAAAAATCCAGTATCTCAAATTTTAATATAGAATTTATAATACAGAACTGTCGACCTGAGAAGAGCTCTAACCGTCTAATTAACTCATAAAAAAAATACATCCATCCAGGTGCATCTCAAAACATTCGAGTTAAGTCGTCAGGTCTTCATCCATCGTTCGGTTCACAATCAAGGTCGATCCCAAAAAGAGTCGATTCAGTGATTCCAGACATTTAAAAGATTAAGAATCAAGTTAATTCCACACACCAAAAATGATTCGTCTTCAGTCACTCACTCGGACACTGCAAACAAACAAACAAACAAACAAAAAAAAGAGTTTAGCTGTGAATTGTTTCAGTTAGAGAGACAAACAGTGGATATTTATGTAGCATTATTTTGGTCAGAATTGAACAAATCAGAGATTATCCAGACGTAGGGAAGATGTATTGTTTGGGGAAGTGTGTGGGAGCTTGCGTTAGTTTGGGTTGATGTAAAATGTGTTTAAACATGTATTTAAAATATATTTATTTATAATATTAATTAATTTATTGATTAATCCAAAAAACAATCCTGTAACAATGAATTATCAAAAATATTTTTAGTTGTATCCCTAGTGTAGAGTAGAAATTCCATGTTCTGCAATTTCCCTCAGGATCCTATTTCTATCTGTCTGTCTGTCTGTCTGTCTGTCCGTCTGTTTGTGTATCTGCGTGTCTCTGTTTGAATGTAGCATATTTGGCTGCTGTTGTGTTTTCCTCTTCGTCTGGTTGGGTTTATGCGCAGGGTTTGTGCTTCGAGCACGTGTTCGAACACCTTGTTTTTTTTCCTGTGGGTGTAAACATGTCTCGCTACCACCCGGCCGCATCTCCACGAGCAGCTTCCTGTTTGGGAGAGTGTGCTGAGAGAAGAGCGAGGGAGGGGAGCTTCCTGTTTCACAGTGGGGCAGCCAATCACCCGCTGAGATCCAGAGAGAAAGGCACACTACTGGGAGATCCACTGCGTCTGACCGTTGCGTCTGCAGGATATTCGTCCACGCTTTTGCTTTTCCTCGTCATACCCATCAGCATGCCAGTGCTCAAACCTAATTAGTAGTGAATTATTTGATGGCCCTGGTTCGACAGAATAACGCTCCGTATTCGCCCTGTGCCATCTGTCAGCCATACACACACGTGGTACGTTATCGTTGTGTGGCCTGCAGACCTCCGTCAGCTTTCTGTGGGTTTTTTAACGGCTCTGCTCTTCTCACGAGCTCTCTTTCTGATGGTTCTCATTTCAAACCAGTGAAATATGCCATATAGGTCACCTCGCTGGTGGGCGAGTGCGTGGGAGGTGTGTGACCGAGTATTGTGTCTTGGGGCTTTTAGGGCAGAACTTCATGCCGATGGCTCGAAAACCCACTGAAGCGTGATGTCGATTTGCACAGTTGTAGAGAATTATTCAGAGGTGCAGCGAGTGGAGCTACCGCAGCCGCCGGGCATGAGGAAACGCACGTGCAGAGACAAATACAAAACCACACCCAGAATAAAAATGCCTTCCCCAAATGCTTACAGGTGTTCTGCAGACTACTCTGAAAAACACAATACACAAGCGCATACACGTACAGTTGCACACACACAGTTTAGGTGGAATGCAAGCCTGATCAGGTGCTACACATGACTACTTTGGTATAAAAGTCCAAACTGTATAAAGAGACCAGAATGGATTAAACATGATGGGCATTGCCTAGGATTTGTCGCCATACAACCACTAGTTAATGAAAGCTGTACATCCGGATATTTTCTGCTTCACCAGTCATGTTAAGTCTGTTACGGATGCTTAGCTATGTGATGTGCCACTGGAAGACCTAATTTGGAGCGGGTGGGGGGACGGGGGACGGGACACATGCTGTCCTCTTTTCTGCTACTGCAGTCCGCTTTCCCCTGAGCAAAGCGTATTCAGGGCTGTCCCTGGCTTCCTGGGAACAAAGACTGATCTCCAGCATAGGTGCACAAGATGCACACCAGCACCCAGCTGTATGTATAACACTCTCTCATAACAGACATGACTCAGGGGGAAATAATGTACTGCGTCTTTCAGGGTGAAATAGGTTGCTATAATTATATCCCAGCATGGACGATTTTTTGAATCCGAAGACGTTATAAATCAAATTTTCTATTAAAAGCCCAGATCTGTATGCGTGCTCATAATGCGTTATCGTTTCTATAGTAACAGCTCATGCACAGGGACTTGTATGGCGCACACTCCAAATAATCGAACGCTTATAATCAGCAGGTTAAAAAAGGGTTGTTATTTAAGAAAGACAGCCTTATATTAAAACTTAATATAGTGATGTTTTCTGTTCGATATTATATAAACATTTTATTTAAAAGTTAGTTCCTGTTATCACTACCATTATAGCAGCTATATACAGTCATTCCCTCTCTACTATAGTTAAAGAAACAAACATCCGCAGCGTCTTGCGTTACTGAGAAACTCGTCTGTGCTGAAGTCGAGTCTCGCTGACGTTCTGTAGCTTTAAATAGAATTCTGAATGTTTACAATGCCCATGTTTAATAGGAATTGTTTGCAAATGATTGTGGCATATGACTCAAAAACTAGTCATAATATTCAAATAAAACATTTGTTTATCTGTATATTATCAGTCCGTGATAGTTTAAAAAAAAAATGTTTTAATGATGGTTACAGTCAAAAATGCTTGATTTTGCTGCAGCTTTTTTAAAAAGGAAAATTTGTGATACCACTTGTGGAGTTTTTTGTGCTGCTTTTTGTGGGGAAACTTCTTGAACTGGCAACATTGCAATTGCACAAAATGGTTTTGCACGGTCTTTCGCACGTTTGTTGATAAACGAGACCTTTGTTCGACGCACGTGAAACGAAGGGGGCTTTGAATGCGTATTGTGATGACGTGACGTGACGCAGCCTGGCCCAAATCCGCAGAAAATCTGTGGTCATTTAGAAAAATTGCAAGCTCTTTCTTTCTTCCTTTGTTACACATGCAAGAGTTTATGTTGTCCTTCATGACACCGGACGCAGATGTACTAAAAACAGGCAATAGTCATCCGAGAGAGCGGCATTCCAAACGTTCATTTACGATGATCCCTAAAGCCAGTTATGCGCTGAGTAAAATCAGATGTGCTTATTTGTGCTTATCAAATGTGCAGAATTCTGTGGCTTTTTGTCTGACGCTTTCATCATCGACATCATCGACCAGTCAGGAGAACCCCATCGCGATTATTCATACATACGGATAATATTACAGACGGTTCTGGTAGAAAAGCTGGACGATAAACCACTAGTAGTACGGGTTCTTGTACCAGTAGTTAGTAGTACTGGTTCTTGATCGTCAATTAAAATGGCAAGACAATTTAAAGAGGATTTCCAAATGAAATGGCTGTGTAGTTAAAAACATTGGAAAAAGCAACAGCTAAACCACACTCCTCCTCCTCCTCCTCCTCCTCCTTATCTTCCTGTACTGTAAGTCAGAGAAGCCATGTTTCAATCAGTGTGACGCAGTCTAGTTTCCGTTTCACAAATACGATTGTTCATTTCTTGTTTTCTCTGGAATGTAGTGACCTCTTGCAGTTGTTTACTGTGGTTGGAAGAGAGGGAACAGTTTTTGTCTTTTACGTCTCTATTTTCACTTCACATTCGGGCGATGTTCCCAAAGTTGGCTGATAAAATCAGAACAAAAACCGAGCAACATCAAATCCACCACAAAGCTTTCATGCTGGCAAAAATGCTGCCATCTCAAAGTTTAAATTCTTTAAAAAAAAAATTCCAGAAATAAAATAAACTGACACAGATCGTGCTGAAATAATGTCTTTTGCATAGAGTGCAAGAAGGGAAGATAGTGGCTCGTTGTTGAAATGTTGGCCAACGACTTGCTGAGTTTTTGGCAAGAAAAATGTTTTTACTCAAACACAATGTGCTATGCATAAAAAAACATAAATAAAAATGACTTGCTTCTTTCCCATAGCTAACTAGTTTGCCATATTTTATTACGTTAGCTAGCAAAGCATGAGCGTTGGCAAGCGTGTGTCTGGTGAGCTATCTGATGAATTTATGATCTGTCTACCCACCCCCGGTGTGACTCCTTTCTTTAACACAAAAGCTGTAACTCGCTGAAGATCACAAGCCTCTGTGGTGGCGCCTGTGGATCATGTAGTTGTGCTTGCGGAACACGATTCACACACTCGATAAAGCGGATACTGATGATGACTCATCTCCTCTCTCACTGTTTAAATGCTGGAAAACATCTGACTTTCATCCTCGAAACTCTGCCTGCCCTCTCTGCTCCATCTACGTCTGGACGCCGTCGGCTTGTTAGCACAAGCAACGGTCTTGTTCGCGGTGGGGTGATTAGCGGTTTCAGACTGATCTTGCAGCACAGCGTACTCCTCTCCCACACACAGACTCCCAGCATTCCTCTGTCTCTTCAAGCCATGAGCTAACGTAATGCTCAGTATTGGACTTTCAAAGAAATCTTTGGGGTGTGGCTTTTTTTTTTTTCTCTCTCCTTCTCTTCTCATCCTCTCATCATGGCTTGCCTTTTACTGTGGAGCCAGATGTGTTTGTGCTTCTTTGTGCTTATGTTTCCCAGCTAATGAACCCTGTGGCTTAATGAATTCCCATGTGTCCTTGCAGTGTGTCATTCATAAAACAGTCACCATTTGTTCCCCATGTGGCTTGTAGTGGTCCATTCTGCAAATTCAGCAGTCAATGTGTGTCTCTCTCTCTCTCTCTCTCTCTCTCTCTCTCTCTCTCTCCCCCGCTCTGTCTCTGTGTGTGCTTGCGTACGCTCTCTAATGCACCTTCAGCTGGTGAAGGCTGTTGGGATTGTGTTACCTTTTTTCCTGTTCAAAGTTGCAGGCCTTGTCGGATGCTATATTTAACCTGTTACACTGAGAGCAGTGTGTGTTTATGCAGAGCAGATGCCTGCACAACTCCAGCATTAAAGCCCCGAGAAGACTTGCCATAACCGGCCGCTTTGACGTCAGCTCTGGTCGTTCACTGTCTGCTGCATGTAACGTTAACGGCTAAGACTCGATGAAGCATCGAGTCATTTTTTGTCAGCACGTTAGAGCCAGGCTATAGCAGAGATTTATGACACGGAAAGGTCTTTTCTGCCACCTGGATACTGTGTGTGATGTTAGCACTCATGGTGTCAGCAAGCGATCTGTCTCTCCTTGCTCAATGGCTGGAGCGTCAGCTTAACGCTTGCCTGAGAAAGGCTGGGGCCTGATACTGGAGTGAACTGCTGACACAACACCGATTGCCTATGGACACCCCAGAGCTTTGATATTAGTACGGTATCACACAAAAAATTTAAACTGGGGCATCCCTAAACATCCATTCATCCATTTTCTGTACCGCTTATCCTACACAGGGTAGCAGGGAGAATGGAGCCTATCACATTCACACACTACGGACAATTTAGAAATGCCAGTCAGCCTACAACGCATGTCTTTGGACTGGGCGCAGTACTCCGAGGAAACCCCCGAAGCACTGGGAGAACATGCAAGCTCTGTGCACACAGGACAGAGTCAGGAATCGGGCCCACAACCCCAGAGGTGCAAGGCAATAGTCTAAGGCTAACCACTAAGCCACCCGTCCCTAAACATTCCTACACTTAAGTTAGACTAGACTGTAGTGTATTGTAGGGATTTGTCCAAGATGCCCATGGGTTCTTAAAATGACTTCAATTTTCTGAAAATTGTCTTATTTTTGCCTCAACGTGGTGTTAAATTTTATGCCACGAACATTTCTAAATGATCGCTTATCTGTATGGCCAGTTATCATGAGCAAACTGTTTCCTGTTTTAAAGGAAAGATTGTCACACCTTAAAGTAAAGTGAAGTAAGTAAGTAAGTAACTTTAAATGTCAGTTAAGCTAAGCTCAAGGTGCAGCAACATCTATACATGTCATGTTTATAAATTATATGTTCACGTCGTTTTATTTATTTATTTATTTTTTTTTTTTTTAAGTTTTGAACACGATGTTTTAGACGTGAAAGTAAATTGAAACTCTTGACCTGTAACTGCATGAAACCGCTAGCATCCTGTTGGGACAATAGGGAGAACTTTGTCGATGATGAATACAGATATGGAACAAATAATAATGCATGAGTGAAGCGTTTCACTTCTGCATTTGTGGGTCAAAGTGCAGTCAGAGGATCAGAGGATTTACCGAGTGTCGCACTGTGGAAAAGGAAGGTGGATTCCGGTGAGTCAGGGGCTCGGTGAGTCAGGGGCTTGGTGTGTCCGACTCGAGAAGATCCCGTCACCAAAGTTCCTCTTGTAATCAGCAGTGTGGGCGAGGCCTTACCCAACAACACAACTCCTCCGGGTCCAAGGAGTCATGTGGAGCAGGAAATAAAAATCAAGGCTGAAAACACAAAATAAAAGATTGTTTCATAGATACGTTTTTTTTTTTTTTAATTGACTTGTTTTATCTCAAATTTGACCTTGAACATCACATTGTCTAAGAGTAACACGAGAATGGACCTAATCAAACAAGAACTAGCAACTTGCTATCTATGGGCCCAGCTTTGTTGGTAGTGGATAACATCCGTGTGAATTAGGATGAAAGCATGAATTATTTATACATTGCCATGCTGCACTACCTGGTCAGTGGAATTAGACAAGACAAATAAAGACCTTGACTGCATCCAAAATGGCGTACTACCCTACTACACAGTAAGCGAAAAGCAGTACACCAGATCGGTAGTATGTCCCTATTCTCGAGATTTTTTAGTATGCAACCGATGGACATTACGCGAGTCAAAAATTCCATTATGCAACGGGACTGGTGTGGACAAGCTCAGAATTAAAAAAATAATCATAAATGAAGTGTTCAACTGGTTAAACAGGACTTGTTTAAAAATACATGAATAAATTGTTAACTTCTTGAAGGTTAAGAAGAAAACAATTGTCATAATGTTCGAAACCTTTTCGTGATCTCCATCGTGCTTTATCCAGCCAAGCTAACGGTAATGAATTTACCTCAGCCTGTTAACCCCGCCCACATTATATTATTAATTCAGTTAACTTTCCTAACGTGCGTTTTGCCGTTAGTGCGGTTGCTTTAATCTGGTGACCCTTTTAAGATTTTTGTGTTTATGATGGCATCGAAAGTCACATGACAATGCCAGCATGGCAGATGTGATCTGTCCGGGATTCATACTACACACACACACACACACACACACACACACCGATTAGTGCGTACTGTTTTAACAGCCGTGCAGTAGGCACTACATACCGTCACAGTACGTGATTTCGGAAGCAGCCGAAAATCCTAATGCACTTTTCCAGCTAATATTGCCCACAACTCCTTGCGCGAGGAAGGAGGAGTTTTGTGACGGTTTGATTTGCAGAATTCAAGGACACACTGGATAATTACAAGAATCTACAGTGGTTTCTAATAAAGTGGACATTAGTTTACTACACAGAAATGCTGTTCACAGGACAAGAATCTTCCACTATTATAATAACTCTCTCTCTCTATATCTATCTATCTATCTATCTATATATATATATATATATATATATATATATATTTTTTTTTATATATATATATATAATAATGTTGCCAATTGATCAATGTTGTATTAAACACACAAATCTTATCATGCAAATGGTTGTAGTATTAGAGTTCCTTTGGCACTTGGTTAAGGAGCTTTATTCCTTTGAGCTTGCAGCACCTGTTGATGTTGTTGCTGCTGTTACTCACTCACGAGCTACGCTTCCTTTTAGGAGAAGGTTTTAATAGCTTACTGTAGCAATGGCCAGCAGCTGTCAAGACTTCTATTATAGATATTTTGTGTATTATATTTTGTAGGGTCTTGTACTTTGTATTATATTGCAGTGTAATGTGTAATACAGTGAGGGGGGAAAAAAGGTTTTTGATCCCATGCTGATTTTGTACGTTTGCCCACTGACAAAGAAATGATCAGTCTATAATTTTAATGGTAGGTTTATTTGAACAGTGAGAGACAGAACAACAACAAAAAAATCCAGAAAAACACGTCAAAAATTATTTGCATTTTAATGAGGGGAAATTTGTGTTTGACCCCTCTGCAAAACATGACTTAGTACTTGGTGGCAAAACCCTTGTTGGCAATCACAGAGGTCAGATGTTTCTTGTAGTTGGCCACCAGGTTTGCACACATCAGGAGGGATTTTGTCCCACTCCTCTTTGCAGATCTTCTCCAAGTCATTAAGGTTTCAAGGCTGACGTTTGGCAACTCGAACCTTCAGCTCCCTCCACAGATTTTCTATGGGATTAAGGTCTGGAGACTGGCTAGACCACTCCAGGACCTTAATGTGCTTCTTCTTGAGCCACTCCTTTGTTGTCTTGGCCGTGTATTTTGGGTCATTGTCATGCTGGAATACCCATCCACGACCCATTTTCAATGCTCTGGCTGAGGGAAGGAGGTTCTCACCCAAGATTTGACGGTACTTGGCCCCGTCCATCGTCCCTTTGATGCGGTGAAGTTCTCCTGTCTCCTTAGCAGAAAAACACCCCCAAAGCATAATGTTTCCACCTCCATGTTTGACGGTGGGGATGGTGTTCTTGGGGTCATAGGCAGCATTCCTCCTCCTCCAAACACGGCGAGTTGAGTTGATGCCAAAGAGCTCCATTTTGGTCTCATCTGACAACAACACTTTCACCCAGTTGTCCTCTGAATCATTCAGATGTTCATTGGCAAACTTCAGAAGGGCATGTATATGTGCTTTCTTGAGCAGGGGGACCTTGCGGGCGCTGCAGGATTTCAGTCCTTCACGGCGTATTGTATTACCAATTGTTTTCTTGGGGACTATGGTCCCAGCTGCCTTGAGATCATTGACAAGATCCTCCCGAGTAGTTCTGAGCTGATTCCTCACTGTTCTCATGATCATTGCAACTCCACGAGGTGAGATCTTGCATGGAGCCCCAGGCCGAGGGAGATTGACAGCTCTTTTGTGTTTCTTCCATTTGCGAATAATCGCACCAACTGTTGTCACCTTCTCACCAAGCTGCTTGGCAATGGTCTTGTAGCCCATTCCAGACTTGTGTAGGTCTACAATCTTGTCCCTGACATCCTTGGAGAGCTCTTTGGGCTTGGCCATGGTGGAGAGTTTGGAATCTGATTGATTGATTGCTTCTGTGGACAGGTGTCTTTTATACAGGTAACAAGCTGAGATTAGGAGCACTCCCTTTAAGAGTGTGTGTGTTCCTAATCTCAGCTCGTTACCTGTATAAAAGACACCTGGGAGCCAGAAATCTTTCTGATTGAGAGGGGGTCAAATACTTATTTCCCTCATTAAAATGCAAATCAATTTATAACATTTTTGTCTCTCACTGTTCAAATAAATCTACCATTAAAATTATAGACTGATCATTTCTTTGTCAGTGGGCAAACGTACAAAATCAGCAGGGGATCAAATACTTCTTTCCCTCACTGTAAATTGTAGTGCAGTGTAATATAGTATAGTATAGCAATATAATGTAGTGTATTTTGTAGTGCGGTGTAATGTATATTGTAGTGCAGTATAATGTGTAGTATATTGTAGTGTATATTGATTGTGCTCTGTGATGGACTGGCACCCTGTCCAGGGTGTACCCCGCCTTTTGCCCGATGCTCCCTGGCATTGGCTCCAGGTTCCCCGCGACCCTGAAGAAGGAATAAGCGGTAGAAGATGGATGGATGGATGGATATTGTAGTGCAGTGTAATGTATATTGTAGAAGTGTCTTGTTTTGTGATGTAGAGAAAAGCCGAACTTAAATCACTATTAAAAATGATAATAAAAAAAAAGTGTTAACTGGTAAGAGTTCGAATGTTCTGCAGTAACACACGCATTCACTCATTTGAACACAGTAACATTTTACTTTAGTCTGTAAATGTATGACACTTCTTACATTTATATAAAATTAAAACATTCATATATGTTATAACCCCATTACAGTTACTGTTTTCAAAAATGATTACTTTTGTTTATAAATATCGCTAAATACAGCATCAAACAAGATATTTGATCAAAATGAATATTTTAATCAGTTATTGTGCGATTGCGTTATTCCTTTCTATCGTGCGCTGTTTGATAGTGTGGACTCGGTGAAGTTTAATGGAGACTCGCTGTAAGGCTTTATGTAAAATGGAAATACTGGTGTGAATTTCTAATATTTACAGATTAAGGATATAACGGTAAAAATGTCATTTCTGCACTGAAGAAAACGTGTCTGGAACACAAACACCTCATGCATCTGTCGCAGCATCTGACACGACGAGCCATGTTAATCCACTTCCGAGTTTGAAGCGCTTAAGATAAAACATTTTCATGTTTTGGACCACCCGGATCGTGCCCTTTTCCTGCAGCAGCTCGCTCTGTGACCTCTGCTGTTTCTCAGATGTATTTTACTCATAGAAATGCGTTTTTTCAACGTTGTGAAGTGACGTCACTGACCGGAGGGTGTTCTCCACAGTCACGTCACAGACCCAACTAATCCATAATTAAATCTGTTGTCAATTATCAATTTTTATCGATTAATTGTTGCAGCCCTAGTAGTGTCTTGGATGGTGATACAGTGTAATATATTGTATATTACAGTGGAGTATATTGTGTCCTTTTGTGGTGTAGTGTTATAGTGCAGTGTAACATCTTGTATATTATAATGTAGTATATTATAGTGCAGTATAACGTCTTCTATGTTCTAGTGTGGTATATTGTGGTTCAGTGTACTGTCTCGTATATTATAGTGTACGGTAGTATATTGTACTGTGGTTTTCTTTTTTGTTCTAGTGTAGTATACTGTAATGCATATTAAAGTGTAGTATATTACAGTGTACTGTTCTGTTTTGTGGTTATGGTGTAGTATGTTATAGCTGATGGTTATATTTATAAATGTAATGCAGCATAATGATGTGCATGTTTAAATTAAGTTTTTTTTTTTAAGAGAAATTAGAATCACCTGAACATGATTACCAGTGAAATAAGGACAAAATGAAGCTGAATCTCCTCTTTCTCTATTTCCTGGTTACTGTGGGGGGTGTTTGTGTGTGCGTGCATGAGTGTGAGTGTAAGTTAGCGCTTGTGTGAAGTTATTTCAAGGCACAGAAGTTCCCGTCCTCACTAGAGCACAGTGTTCAATGTTGGTTTGTGTACTCGGATTGCTCACACAGCAAAATGCCAGCACCCTCAGTGAAAGGTTGAGTGTCTGGAGAGATAATGGATAATGTAGATGGGGGAGGGTCACAGGGTTATAGCAGGCTGGTAGTCTCAGTCTGTCCAGGAATGTGTGTTTTATAGAATGAATGAGGAAAGAGGCAATGAATGTATTAAAGCTACAACAGACCTCTCTAGTGCATGGTTTAAATGCTGATTTAATAGTGTTCTCCTCGATACTTCCTGTTTGTCAGTGTATGGTGTTCTGTGGAAAGAAAGTGCCGAACAGCGTCCCCTCAGTTAGTAATATGTATTCTGAGTAGTATCTTCAGTGTCCTGTCAGTTTTGACTGTTGAATGAATCAAATGGAGCAATAAAAGATCCAGATTTATTCCTCACTCTCGCAACTGCATAGAGTTTCTGATTAGTGCTATAATAGTCACTTAATAATACATAGTGTTTGCTGAATAATACGCCTGAGGAACACACTCGGACAGGGTTAATGCAGGGGTTAGTGCTCATTACAGCTAAAAGCTATAATCTCTGGGAGTTTGTTGTTAAAGATGGTGTCTGTAAACAAGCTGTTGTGTATATACATATTGTTCTAATGGACTTTTCTCTCTACTTGTTTTAAAGCTCTTCCGAGAAGTAAGAATAATGAAGATACTGAACCATCCAAATATTGGTGAGTTTCTGAGATTCTCATAACACCCCCCCACACACACACACACACAACCTTTTTAAACATTTAATTTAATTATTAAATATAAAATAATCCTCTTTGCAAAAATATATATATTTTTTATATAATTAAAACAACAAACCAATTTATTATGAAATTCTCATTAAAGTTTTTATCATTCTAATAGTAAGTATAGTATTTAAATAATATTTGCCTATTCATATGTCTGTTTGGCTATTGATCTTTTGGCCATTTATTTGAGCTAAAGAATGATTAAAAAAAAAAATTATTATTATTATTTTTTTTAATTCTGTCTACCCAGAGAACCCATTTTTAGTGATAATTAAATGAATGATTAATTCATAATAAATTTTTAAAAATTATTGCATTCCATTTGGTATTATTTATAGGCATAATAACTTTGATAACATGGGCTGTAATTTACACTGCTTTTATAAAATAATAAAAATCTCACGGATTTCCTGTCGATGCGCCACAGACCCTCGAAGCCCCCAGACCTTGCTTTGAGAGCCATGAGTTCCTAAGGACTTCCCTTCTTTAGCTGGGTCTACCTGGCCCTCACTCTGATATAATGTGTGCTGCTGTGTGAGGAACAGGATGTATTTCTGTGTATTTACATGGATCTCTGGCATCTCTACCAATATTTAACCTCTTTGTACATTCTGTATATTTTCTCCGTGTGGGTTTGTTCATGTGAGAACAGCGCAAATGAGTAAGAGTGTGTGTGTATGTGACAGTTTGGCTCACGCTGATGTAGACAGTGTTTGGAGTGAGGAGGACGGAACCTAATTAATAATAACCTCAGCCCACACACATCCTAACCATTCTTCCCTCCACAATCCAAGCATCTTAAATAACTTCTCACGCTATCGTAAAAGGCTAGCTTTATGAAGATCATTTTCTACATTGATTAAAAGAAAACGCTCTGAACTCATACATCTGACAGAGCCATGAGGGGAATGTGTTGGGGAGACATTGATCTCTCGTAGTGTTTGAATAAATAGCATGGTTTAGGAAATTTATCTTATAACTGGTTTTTGTGGCACACTGCATTGCGATTTCTCAGCAAACTGTGCGTATGTTTGGATAATGTCTGTAGATATGCTTAGTGGTAGCTTTTGTTTTGAGAAACTACCACGGATTTTAAAAAATTGTTTTACTTAAAAACCAAAATATCTTCTATGTCCATCCATCCATCCATCCATCCATCTTCAACCGCTTATCCGTAATCGGGTCGCAGGGGTAGCAGCTCCAGCAAGGGACCCCAAACTTCCCTTTCCCAAGCCACATTAACCAGCTCTGACTGGGGGATCCCGAGGTGTTCCCAGGGCAGTGTGGAAATATTGTCTCTCCACCTAGTCCTGGGTCTTCCCTGAGGTCTCCTCCCAGCTGGACGTGCCTATAACGCTTCCCTAGGGAGGCGCCCAGGGGGCATCCTTAACAGGTGCCCGAATCACCTCAATTTTAACGCAAAGGAGCAGTTCATCTCGGATAGTCGAGCTTCTCACCCTATCTCTAAGGGAGAGGCCGGCCATAATCCTGAGAAAACCCATGCACACCAAAATCGTGCACACAGATTAGACTACTGAGCGCTTGACTTTTGGCAGGAAAATAACACCGCAGTCGATCAGACAGATGCCCTCGTTGCAAACATGGTGCCAAATGAATCCTTTTGGAGTGCAGAAGGACTACGCATGTTCTCAGTGTTTTTGACTAATTATTGCATTATGTGCAATTAGGTCAGTAATTGGCTGAATGGCTGACAGTAATGGCTGAAATAGTGTGATTCAGACAAAACACACACACAAAAAGTCCTTTTTAGAAACATGTCACTTACCAGTAGCCACACAGATTACTCTGTGTTATTACTTTGTTTTAAATAAGTCATTTGTTTTTGGGAAAATGTTGGTGAAAGCTGTCACTTGATTAAGGCTTGTAGAACTAATCGTTTTGTGTGTGTGCAAAATTTGAGTTCAGTTAATTCCTCTCAAGTGTAAAAACCCTACTTGGGATGGATCACTGAGTGTTTAAACCTCTCCCCCTAACTCTAGAAGAGCCCTCTAGATATCTGGCTGGTGCAGATATTATCATGGCATCGCTCTGATTGCACATACTTGTCACCTGCAGCTGTCTACTGTGGGCTGAGCACACACACACACACACACACGCGCACACACGCACACGCACTCACTCGTGTAGCAGATAATCTGGCCTGGGGATGTCTCTTCTTTGGCATCAGTGAGGTTATTGTGTTTGGTCGCATATTATCTCTTCCGTAGCAGTGACCTACTTTTTCTTTTCTAGAAGAAAAACAAACTGCATTGGCAAAATTTTGGTGCTGGCACTGCATTAAGACGGGAGAACAGGAAGTGGTTCAGGGGACAGGATATGTCGGATGTAAGTGGCAGTGTAGCTGTACAGTCATGGTGTGGTTTTGTAGAAGTTCAGGTTGAAATTGTTATGGTAGAATAAATGTGGTAGTTTATTGGGCCCTAGTTTCGTTTCCCCTGTTTCAGTCAGTAGGTTACAAAATGTATTTTACATAAGATTCATGCAACATAATTGTTATAATTACAATACTATTACCAATGTATCATTATGTAAGGAGTAAAACATGACAGGGCGTGCTGTTATAGGAAAATAATCTATAACCGAACGTTCCAGAGTGTCGTACTCTTCTTATACCACAGCCAGTTGTCAAACTTTGCACATTGTTTACAAACTTTTTGTTCATTTGTAATTAATATGTAAAGTTGGGCAATGTCCATGCAGTTAGTTCCTGTTTTTTTTTTTTTCTTATTAAAGCTATGCATAGATAAGTTATTAAAACTTCATCTTATTCATCACATTACATCATGTTACTGAGAACCGCAAAGCTCTCTGTTCTGCAGACTTCCCCATGTTGCAATAGTTACAGCTTGACCTCTTACTCCTCCATACAAGTCCCCGTGTAAGAAAAAAAAAACCGGTTCCATTTTGAAACGAACACATACGGACCAATCTGATTTGAGAATTCAAACAGAGCTGCGGTACGGAGATGTGCAACACGGTTTACTTTTCATAACTATGAGACTTGGCACAGCAATGTTAGGACATTTACAGTACCGCATAACCGTTGAACAATATTGATGCTGACACATCGTGAAAAGCCAGCCTCGGTTTCAACAAATGACTTCAGATTCATCCGAGCGATTATAGTAAAGGTCTTCTAGGCGGTCACATAACACAACCCGTCGAGGCGATCTCTGCACGGATTGCACGTGCAGTTGCGAGAGTTATATTTTCTTATTGAGTGAAACCGAGAAAATCTCTACACATCAATTAATATCCGTTTCATACGAGCTCAACAACTGCATCACCGTTAGTGAAGCAGTGCTGTTTCAGCATGTATTATGCGATCCTACTTTAACGTATCGTATCTTTTATGTTTAGCACCTGTATGGCTCCACTGAGTACTCATGAATACTCTCAATCCTGGGATGAAGCGTGGCCTGTGTCATACAAGTTTAAACTGTGTACTGAACTATTTCTCTTTTTGTCTCTCGGTGTCTCCTCCCTTTCTCCATCCTTCAGTAAAGTTGTTTGAGGTCATAGAAACAGAGAAAACCCTTTATCTGGTGATGGAATATGCCAGTGGAGGTGAGCACATGTATATTATTTTGTTACCAATTTCACCCTTTATTGCAAATCATAAAGTTCTCTATTACTGGGAGTGTAGTGCATACGTGAATGCTGTGTAATGTAGTGTGTGGTTTCCTTTGCAGGGGAGGTGTTCGACTACCTCGTAGCACACGGCCGGATGAAGGAGAAGGAGGCCAGGGCTAAATTTAGACAGGTATAGTACCGCAGTGTGCTCAAAGCAGTCTAAAACTGCCATTTTCACAGGCGTCACGCCATTACATTTAGGCCATATTGCTATACTGCAGTGTGTATTAGCATGCTGGCATTAAAGTTATGCTGTAAAATGCCCACACGCAGTGCGCCAGACCATATCTACCAAGTCAGTCATGTAGGTTTTTAAATATCCAGGGTCTCCCTCTCCTCCTCCTTCTCCTCCTGCTCAGTGTAGTGCTGCAGCTGCTAGGAGGTTGGCTTATCTGGGTCAGGATGTAGCACTAGGCACATTACAGCATTACATGGATGCTTCCAGATCCTTCCCCAGTCAGACAAGGTGAAAAATGGAAACATGTCGCCAGCCTGCAGTTTAGCTTTTAAAGCCACAGTCCATGTCGAAGATTGACTAAATCTGTTTAATTCACTGTGGCTACAATGGTGTACAACCTAAAATGAACAATCTGGAGTAATTAATGAATTATTAATACAAAATATTCACATACACGAGGCTCATGAGTCTTTCAGTTATTTGTTCACATTAGAGTGTTTCTGTATCAGCCTTTGTCCCCCACCCATCTTTATATTAATACCATATTTATGACATTTTAAGAATAAAAAAATAATGTGAACTAATACTGTACATGTGCGACACTGTATCATCCCTTCTCTGTCAGATGGTAAGAAATAAAACGACAAAATGTGCAGCCAAGTGATCAAAGCCGTGTGGTTTAACTCCTAGATTGTAGCTCCATCCAAATCACTCCAGAGCACGTTGTGCTAGCCAGACACTTGTCCTACTTTTAATCAATGGGATTCTGGGAAAACGCGGCCGAAGCGGTCGATGTGACTAATTTGACTTTCACACACCACTCCACATCATGGGTCATTCGAATTTGTCCTGCTGTGTGCCAACTTGACTGCTAAACGTGCTGTTCTTTCTCTCCATCTCTCCTTTAGATCGTATCAGCTGTACAGTACTGCCATCAAAAACACATTGTGCACAGAGACCTCAAGGTAAGGGCAGAACACTGGTGCTCTGTGTAGACAAGCGGAGCAGGGCTTCTCACTCACTCTCTGACCGGGCTTAGCTACTGTACGAAAACGCACAAGTGTCGACATCCGACCGATCCAGAATGATCATTCTTATCCAACTAAGTTAACTGCCAACTACGTGGTCAGCAGTGAGCTATGGCACAAACACTCGTTGCTCAGACATCATGACTCGTACACACCGTGATTGTTGGTGGAATTGGATTGTGCCTTATGTTGCACTCTTAGATATTTACTATTTAAGTTTTCCCCCAGTGGCTGTTTATTTTTGTTTTATTATTTATTTAATTTTTTTTTATTATTATTTCAGATTGAGCTATACGTGACTGATCGTTTTGTCCATTTGGGAAGTACGGACGTACTGTATGTAGCTTCCAGCAGGCCAAATGATGTAGAAAAACAAATGAATTCAACATTTGTGAATAATAACCGAATAAAAAGTCACACTTATTGGGAATATTTGGTTAAAAATAATGTTTCTATGCTTTCTGATTTTCCTACTTTCATTTCTTTCATATTCGTTCATATTGGAATACTTTGACAGCGATCCCCAACCTTTTTTGCACCACGGACCGGTTTAAGATCAGACAATATTTTCACGGACCGGCCTTTAAGGTGTGGCGGATAAGTACAACAAGATAAAATTATACGAGCGGCATAAAAACTGGGGTATTTAAATATAATAATACACGTGAACCCAGTGTGAAATCACAACTTTATTAGCTTTTCCCCTTTGCAAAGAAACTTTCCAGAGACGTTTGTGGGTTTTTATTTTATTTTTTTTTTTTTTTTTTTTTTTTTTTACACATTTTGCTTGCTTGTGGGTTTATTTTAGCAGTAACGTATCACGTGACCGAGACAAGCGTGTTGACACGCGTCAAGAGTGAGTCATAGACGGATGTAACGGAGATAATCCGGTCATTTTTCAAAATGAAACATCGTTCAGACTCGGATAATAAATAAAACTAAAATAATGTACGTTTTTTATTCTTTCTGTGCGGCCTGGTACCAAATGACCCACAGACCGGTACCGGGGGTTTGGGACCCCTGCTTTACAATACAATATTTTCCATACCCGTTTCAGCTACATTTGCAAGAGAGTCATGGTATTGCCATTGACTACCACAACACCAGTTGGTTAGCAGTCACTGGTATAATTAGATCTGATCTTAGAGCTTGCTGAATTTGAATGCAGATACTGTTTCCTCAGTATGGGATTGTATCGTATGGTGTCCTCTTTGCTCATTTAGCTGATTTCGATGAAATCGCAGAATGAAGAATGCAACAAATTGGAGAGTTGATCATCTTTGTCAGAACCAACCAGAAGCACTAGACTTGCCTTCGTGTTGGAATAATGGTGGAGAGTACGTGCGCTATAAACATCAGCAAGAATGCAGGGTGGATGCTGAGTGATGAGGGAAGAAATGTGACTGCTCGGTTGCCCATTTCACCTTTTAGTCTCAATGCTCCCTTACTCTGTGCTTCTTAAATGATGCATGAGATCTTAAAAACCATGTCAGGAGTAGGGGGAAAACCTCATTCGCTGACATCTGTTCTCTCTTTATTTTGCCCTCTTTTTTACTCCATGGAATGCTCTGGCAAATGAGGCTTGTATGATGATACCCTACTTCCTTCTTTTCTGTAATGTTGTTATTTGCTTTTATTTCCCACCTCTCGTTGTCGTCGTAAAAATTTTAATCAAAAAACAATAATAAAACATTTGCCAGACTTTTCTGATAAAGAATTGAAACCTCCTGTGCTGCTAGTTTGTTGGAGCATGGCATTGATCATCATCTTTGTTGTTTACTTCTCCACTCTTAGGCAGAGAATCTGCTGCTAGATGCAGACATGAACATTAAGATAGCAGACTTCGGCTTCAGTAATGAGTTCACGCTGGGCAACAAGTTGGACACGTTCTGTGGCAGTCCACCATACGCCGCTCCTGAGCTCTTTCAGGGAAAGAAGTATGATGGACCCGAGGTGGATGTCTGGAGCCTGGGGGTCATTCTCTACACGCTAGTCAGTGGATCGCTCCCTTTTGATGGCCAGAACCTGAAGGTCAGTATGTCCTTGTAATGAAAAGTCATTAATACCCAGATTAGAATACATGTATACAGTGCCTTGTATACTTCTTCACCCCCACTTGAACTTTTCCACATTTTGTGGTGTTGCAATTACAGCTGGAAGTGTTCTAGAATAGATGTATTCGCTTTGCACATCTGGATCCTGATGCCTTGGCCATAACCCATGACAAAATTGCTCAAGCCTGGTAGAATAATTTTGCGTCCGAATCTCAACTGAATCGAGGGCCGTGTTTTGACCGGGCCATTCTAACACGCTCTTGTTTTTGAACTGGCGTGGAGATTTTGAGCAAGCTCCTCATAAAAACCTTCCACCGTTCTCATGGTTGTCATAAGATACGTCTCAAATAGCATACCGTAAACTATACTGTAATGCTACTAATCTAGAAGATCCTGAACCTCACTATGTAGAACAAAAAGAGAATTGTTAGTCGCTACAATCAGTAACCTTTTCTTGAGGAATGCGATGGAGCAATACAAGTAAACAATTGTGTAAAGAACTGTTTCCGAGTACACAGGAAAGCCATAATTCATATGCGTGGTATACATCAACTGTAACACTAGCCAGACATGTTGTGTCTCAGTGACCGGTTGAAACGAGATCGGTTTATCATCACTTCCCCAGCTAGGTGTTTAAAGATCCTGTTTTCTGTGTCTGTATTATGCTGATTGATGCAGGAGCTGCGGGAGCGAGTGCTAAGGGGGAAGTATCGCATTCCCTTCTACATGTCGACTGACTGTGAAAACCTCCTCAAGCGCTTCCTGGTGCTTAATCCTATCAAGCGGGGTACACTTGAGGTGAGAGAAAGCAGAAACATGTAATGTGGAAACATGGTTTGATTTACTTTAAAGCCATCGTCCCCGCAACCACAACTTCTTTAAAAAAACAAAAGGGCTCTGGCTTTCGTACCCCAGTACACAAGCCACGGACAGCTTGCTCATTAGCAGGGGTCCAAATCAAATTCGGGTCAAAGTCGAGGCAACCAAATGAAGGTTTGGTTCAGAGTAACGAGTCGGTGTCTGGAAAACCGAGTCAGCACTACACTGAACAAAACATCATCTGCTTAGGTCTTGAATAATTTAGAAGTTCCCACTTAACATCACTCAGCTCTGCAAGAGACTAATGCTCTGGGCTTTTCACGAACACTAAAGCTTAGCTGCTGGGCTTTTGTTCAACTGACCAGCTCGTATATTAAATATTACAGTAACATACGCTATATCAGTTACATGTAGAGATGTGCTGTATACAGTGTATATACTACTTACTATCAACAAGAGGCATGCCAGAAACTGAGCGGTACTTGTACAGTATGATTGGAGAAAGGAAAAATTATTTTAAAAAATCCCCAACAACGTCCCGTCCTGTTTATCAACTCTCTTTCGTGTTCCTCTCTTCTGAATCATTTAACATTGCTCTTTCTTAACCTCAAAGCTGGACATGAACTGTTCTGTAATTCTGTGCATCCACTTCAGCAAATCATGAAGGACCGGTGGATCAACGCTGGCTTTGAGGAGGATGAGCTCAAGCCCTTTATGGAGCCAGAGCTCGACATCTCGGACCAGAAAAGAATAGGTACACCAAACACCAAGGGTTTTTTTGTTTGTTTTTGTTTTGTTTTTTAACCACACAGCGAAACTCGTGACCTGCATGATTATCTGTCCAACGCAGAAAAGCAGAAGTCGTATTGTGTCTGATGTGTAAAGCTAGTTCTCTTTGTGTAACTGAAGGGTGTTGTCATATTCACTGGAACGTGTGCTGTAGGTTAGCTGAATTCAGCATATATCTTCATCCCTATGCTCCTCCGTATGATCATCTACTATAGAGATATTAATAATGTTATCATTTTTTAGACAGTTGGGGAAAATTGGAGGTTTCGGGAGTTTATTTAGGTTTGCGGTTCAGATGAGGAAGTGCATAACCTTCAGACTCTGTGTGTCTGTATGTGCGTGCATGTGGCTTGTCTGTGTTTTGCCTCAGAATAAAAAAAAAAAAAAAAAAAGCGTTAGCCTGGAATGATTCCTTCAACATGAGGCTGCTGGTGTTTAATGTGCCTCTGCGCCTCAGTGATGAGGGGTCGATGGAGCTCAGGCAGACTCTGTACTTTCCACTGCTGCTCTGGGCAGTCTGCCCTTCAAACATACCATCAATAGATCCCAATCTATCCATGTCCTAGGATTATTGTGATGGGATTTTAATAGAACTTTATTTCTCAACGCAGTATAACCGTATTTGTGCTAAGCCTTTGCAAATAACAGCACCTGTGTCTCTAGACTAGAGTTTTTTTTTTATGATGTTTATTCTGTGATAAAATCAACCTTGTGATGCACTTTTCTGAGCATTTTCTTTTCTCCCCTTTTCTACCTTAAGTACTTAAGTACTCAAACTTCATTCCCCAAAAAACCCTAAACACTACATTAAGCAAAGCCACAGCTTTCCTGTGCATTATGGCGCACATCATTTAAGTAGCTCAGTATGAAATTTTTGCCCCGTACCACAGCACTCTTGATCGATTCGGATCTCGTTCTGGTCTGTTATCATTTCTATGGTCACAAATGAAACCGTTTGGGCTGTCTTGGTAACATGACGTTGTAACGTGGAAACAGTGTGGTTGTTGGATTATTTTCCTATAACAGCGTGCCTCATATACATATTGCAAACTACTCTGTTTAGTACTTCAACCGCCCCATTCACCTAAGACGTCTGCTGCATTATTTGCAGATATAATGGTGGGAATGGGTTACTCCCGTGAGGAGATCCACGAGTCTCTAACTAGGATGAAGTATGATGAGATCACTGCAACCTACCTGCTGCTGGGTAGGAAGCCCACTGAGGTGAGTCCAGTTCTACGAGACAAGCTAAGATAGGCTAAACGCTACAGTAAACCCACTCAGTTGAATGAGAAGTACTTTGATTTAAGGTCTGTATAGATTTTAACTCACGGAGGTCTGTGTTTTTAGACATGAGCAGAGCCTTGAGTTTTTGCACGTTTAGAATGAGGCTTGGAGAAATACAGATGTATTCTTATATAAGCATTTGTCAATTAAAGCTGCAGGTCTTCTGCTGGGTTAGCTTTTCCTTTCGTTATTTAATTTGTGCTGGAAAAGGTGACGTTGGATTGGGTTCTGTAGTTTCTTAGTAACTCTGCATGTCCGGTCATCAATACTGTATAAATGTATTCTTGTTTATTTAAACCATATGACAGTCACATGGCTTGCTGCATGGCTAGTCACACTATCCAGAAAGAAGAAAAAAAAAGCAACTTTTTGTAACTCAACATTTAACTTTGTGTTAATTCATCTTACATTGAATTAAAGAAAATATTCTCACCAAAAGCTTGTTGTATGATATAAAGTTAGTACAGCGAGGAGGAAAAAAGGTTTGATCCCCTGCTGATTTTGTACGTTTGCCCACTGATAAAGAAATGATCAGTCTTTATTTTTAATGGTAGGTTTATTTGAACAGTGAGAGACAGAATAACAACAAAAAAATCCAGAAAAACGCATGTAAAAAAATGTTATAAATTGATTTGCATTTTAATGAGGGAAATAAGTATTTGACCCCCTCTCAATCAGAAAGATTTCTGGCTCCCAAGTGTCTTTTATACAGGTAACGAGCTGAGATTAGGAGCACACACACTCTTAAAGGGAGTGCTCCTAATCTCAGCTTGTTACCTGTATAAAAGACACCTGTCCACCGAAGCAATCAATCAATCAGATTCCAAACTCTCCACCATGGCCAAGCCCAAAGAGCTCTCCAAGGATGTCAGGGACAAGATTGTAGACCTACACAAGTCTGGAATGGGCTACAAGACCATTGCCAAGCTTTGCAACTCTCGTGGAGTTGCAATGATCAGGAGAACAGTGAGGAATCAGCCCAGAACTACACGGGAGGATCTTGTCAATGATCTCAAGGCAGCTGGGACCATAGTCACCAAGAAAACAATTGGTAACACACTACGCCGTGAAGGACTGAAATCCTGCAGCGCCCACAAGGTCCCCCTGCTCAAGAAAGCACATATACATCACCGTCTGAAGTTTGCCAATGAACATCTGAATGATGTTGTGGTCAGAAGAGACCAAAATGGAGCTCTTTGGCATCAACTCAACTCGCCGTGTTTGGAGGAGGAGGAATGCTGCCTATGACCCCAAGAACACCATCCCCACCGTCAAACATGGAGGTGGAAACATTATGCTTTGGGGGTGTTTTTCTGCTGAAGGGACAGGACAACTTCACCACATCAAAGGGACGATGGACGGGGCCAAGTACCGTCAAATCTTGGGTGAGAACCTCCTTCCCTCAGCCAGGACATTGAAAATGGGTCGTGGATGGGTATTCCAGCATGACAATGACCCAAAACACACGGCCAAGACAACAAAGGAGTGGCTCAAGAAGAAGCACATTAAGGTCCTGGAGTGGTCTAGCCAGTCTCCAGACCTTAATCCCATAGAAAATCTGTGGAGGGAGCTGAAGGTTCGAGTTGCCAAACGTCAGCCTCGAAACCTTAATGACTTGGAGAAGATCTGCAAAGAGGAGTGGGACAAAATCCCTCCTGAGATGTGTGCAAACCTGGTGGCCAACTACAAGAAACGTCTGACCTCTGTGATCGCCAACAAGGGTTTTACCACCAAGTACTAAGTCATGTTTTGCAGAGGGGTCAAATACTTATTTCCCCTCATTAAAATGCAAATCAATTCATAACATTTTTTACATGCGTTTTTCTGGATTTTTTTGTTGTTGTTATTCTGTCTCTCACTGTTCAAATAAATCTACCATTAAAATTATAGACTGATCATTTCTTTGTCAGTGGACAAACGTACAAAATCAGCAGGGGATCAAATACTTTTTTCCCTCACTGTATAGTAATTGTGGACTTGTTTGTTACTTGTGCTCTTAGTTGGATGCTGCTGACTCTAGCTCCAACAGTAACTTGTCCCTGACCAAAGTCAGACCCAACAGTGAGCACAACAATGGCCAATCACCATCTCACCTCAAAGTCCAGAGGATCACCTCCACCCAGAAACAACGCCGCTTCAGTGACCAGGGTGAGCGCCATCATACCGCGTCTTGCATCCTCAAGAGATGTACCCAAGGATTGGGAATGTAGTGACTGAAATTGTTGCATATAATGCACTGTTGGTGAGATATGCCTAAGCTCTGTCGCTGCCTTTCGCCTAATGTCTCTCCTATTCTGTCCTGTGCCTCTCCCCACAGCTGGTCCCACCATTCCTTCAGTGGGTCACCCGAAGAGAAGCCAGACCACCACAGCAGATAATGAGCACAAAGAGGAAAGCAGTGCCCAGCCTCGTAAGTCCAGCTCTTCTGGGAGCCGTGGCATGGCACCCCCTAGCCCCCTGCTGGGCAACGCCAACAACCCAAACAAGGCTGACATTCCTGACCGCAAGAAGGCCTCCACTGCCCCTGGGGTCAGTCACCAACTTCTCTCTTTCTGTCCTCTGAAATGGCATCCTTTTTTATGACATCCTCTAATTGCATTTAAGCTTTTACAGACCTTTTTTACCATCTTAACATTTCCCCCCCCTAACCTGTTCTTTTTCCACAGAGTAATACTGTGTCTGGGGGGATGACCAGGAGAAATACATATGTTTGTAGTGAACGCACTGCTGGGGACCGGCACTCTGTCATCCAGAACGGCAAAGAAAACAGGTGAGCTCATCACTTTTTGAATCATTAAGATACCAAGATGGCTTTTAAACATAATGGATAACAGTCAATCGCAGAGAGACGGAGCTTGGGGGAAATATCTCTCACTTGCCGTATTTAGTCACCTAGCGTGCATAAAGTGTAAAGAAGAATGCTCCGGAGGCATCTCTCAGTGTGGGTTATAGCCTTTAACTCCGTACTACCTACATTGGGAGCGCATTAGTAGAAGAAAATAGATCAGCATGAAGAGTGTGATATGAAAGGGGCTATTTTAATGTCTGCTACATGTATAAAGCCACATATCATGCATGTTTTATTTTTCTAGAAATTGATAAATGAGCAGTTGTCTCTTAATTAGCAACGGCTAGGTGCTGCAAAATAAATAAATCATATGACCATGTGTGATGCGATCGTTCGTATTTGCAGAGAAAACAGTCTGACAGAAACCCATCCCTCCTGTGTTTTATCACAGAGGAGATGTGAAAACTTATTACAGATGTCACCCAGTGAGCCGAATCCCATAGAGCTAAAATCTTTGCTAAGAAAACTGCCTTGTTGTTAAATACTTTGTGTTTTGTAGTATGCTCTGCTACATTCAAATCCAAGCCCTAATAATTGTTTTTTTCAATCAGATGCACCCCCAACCCCCCCCGTAATTAAAGCAGCCATCCATCCATTTATTGATTCCAATGCGTGTTGTGCTGCAGGCTCTGAATGTCATTGCACTGTATTATAGCTAGCCACATCTGAAGAAATGTGCACCTTTTTCCACCACTCTTAACTGCACGGGCCAGAATCCTCTTGCGTGCTGCTTCCACCACAACAAAGGAAGCAGAATGCAAAAAGCATGCAGTACTTTCTCTCTCTTTTTGCATTCCTATTGCACCGTTATCCATCATTATTACTGTTTTGTTCAAATGCACATTGTTTTCTGCTGCCTGCATGGCCAGCCTGAGTGAAATGTCAGCGTGTGCCGCCGCAAGGCCGTCTTCATATGCTGCTGCTCTCACTGCTTCGTCTGCCTCGGTTCGTCTGAGGCACTACAAAGCCACGCCACTTTCAGCTTCTGGCCAGACCTGCCGCTCTACGCTGCCCCCTAGTGACGGCCCCGCTGACCTCTTCAGGCCCAAGTAAAGACTAGCTCGGCATCTGACTCACTAACTGCACCATCACCCTACCCTGACTCTAATGCCCACTGACCTCTCTACTGGCTGCGTTTATAACACTTTTTACTGCCTGCCACCTGCCACTCATCCATGTGGGGGCCCGTCCCACTTCCCCAGGCTCTAGTCTCGACTAATCAGTGGTGTGTCTGAGACAGTCCCTTTCTCCTCTGTGTGCTTAAACTGTCCACGCTAACTTCCCATGTGTAATCCCACTACATGTAGTGGAAGTTAATTATGTTTGTATAAATAAGTCTAACATTGTCTAATACATAAAGTTGACAGACCTTTGCAGCGGGTAAGATCAATGTGTGAGAATCTGTGATAGAGCAATAATGAGGTCAAGGATAGCTTTCAGTGGTTGTAGCTAATAAACCGATAATGAGCAACATGAATATAAATTAAAGTAGAAGTGTCCCACATGATTTGCTCCCTCTTCTCTCCATGCATAATGTAGCAGGGAAATGAGCCTGATGAGAGCATCCTTAACTCTGGCTCCATGCCTTATTGGTTTTATTGGATTCTGGATTTCATTATTTACAGGAGCTGTAAACTTGAACCTGCTTTCATGTTATTTTATTGGTAATATTTTGCATACAGTTGAGCATTTCTTGAAGAGACTGAAGGGTGATTTTCTTTAATGTAGTATCATGCTAAATGCTCAGCATTTATGCAGAATGTCCTGTAGTAGTAAGTCTAAGCCACTGGGTCCCATTCTAGGCGCTTCAGTAGGATTGATAAAGCATCTCAGATAAGTCATCAAGTCTCATTATCAGTGCTGGAGCCAGCATTGAACTGTGACTTTTTTTCAAATCTGCTCCACTGTATTTGATGGCATCAGCATGTGTGATGAAGCAGATACCGCAAATGAACTTGGGACACAAATTTGGCGCAATCGCACTTGTGATGTTTAACATTGATTTACTAAAAGGATGTCCGGGTCAGATCAGTATGTTATGAATATCAGGTATGGAGCTCTAATATTAGTATTGTCTTGAAAATGTAAAAATAACCAGACCTGTGCATTCTTGCCTAGATTTACTATTACATTACATTCAAAAATCTCATGAACATTGACCTCACATTACTGCTCCTCAGCACAACCACGCCCTCTTCGCAGCGAAACCCTGGGTCCTCCACCAACAGCATCAGTAGCGCCACGCCACCAGACCGCCTCCGTTTCCCACGAGGCACGGCGAGTCGCAGCACCTTCCACGGTGGCCAGTTGAGAGAGCGACGTACGGCCACGTACAACGGACCCCCTGCCTCACCCACCCTCTCCCATGACGCAACACCACTCTCACAGTCACGCAGCCGTGGGTCAACCAACCTCTTCACCAAACTCACCTCCAAGCTCACACGCAGGTAAGCAAAGGACGTCCCTTAACAACGCATCAAACATGACGTTTTGATGACACATTGAAGGATGAGCTACACGACACAATTTGCCACTTGTTTTTGTTTTTTTTGTTTTTCTTCCAAAACATTCCTTTTTTCAAACCATCGGTAATATTACAGGTAACGTTTCTCATGGGTTATGCACCTTGATGAATGATCTCAGTGTGCAGTGGAGTAGATGGTGGTCTTATTAAAATTGATGAAAGTGATACTCACCAGTTAAATCTTTGATGATCTCACTAAACTCAATACCAAAATAGTTTCCTCTTCTCCTCCCTACTCGGAATGCGTCCTTTGTGCCAGCTCATGCAAAACTCAAGCCACATAGTAACAGTCCTCGTACAACCAAAACTTCCTGTTTAAATATATATCTATTAAAAATTATAGATATAAAAATATATCTATTTTTTTCTTTTAGCAGGTGCAATAACTTTTATAATAGCCTAATTATAGCATTTTTCACAACAAGCATATGCTTGAAGCAGTTACTCTAGTTCACGTGTTTGTTAGTGTTCTTCTGCTAGACTGCCCAAGTGAAATCACACGCTCCGATAAGTATCATGTTTGTAAATAATAACCGTAGTGTTGACCAGCAGAAATAACCGAAACTGGAGTTAAATCGAAACTTCTACTCACAACACAATCGAGACCTTCAGCTTTGAGATCATGTTCATGATATGGAATGCAAACTGGTCGTGCTGAGCACTGAAACCTTTCCTGAACATTTCATTTGAATCTAGGAATTCATTTAACAAAAGATACCGTTCTGACCTCATGTGTCTACATTTAAGCTTGAACTGTTGTCTGTATTTACCAAAGTAGTGTGAGTAGATACTATACAATGCTATGAGCTTTGTACGAACAGAACATCAATAAAACGGAATAAAAGCTATTTATAAATTGAATTACAAGCTTTCAGAATTAATCATTGCTACATAATGACTACTTTCTATTGTATTTCCTAGGCCTGACAGAGTTGTTTGTTTGAAACTGAAATAAAGCTTCTCTTTTTTTTTTTTTTTTTTTTTTTTTTTTTGCAGACTCCATGTATATGCTTGATATTAGAATAGGGTGGGGAGAGTACAAGGCTACCACACATTACCATTACTGGTTTATTTATTTAATTTTTTTTTTTTTTACCTTACCTGCTCAAGTATGGTGACAAAATATGAAAGCAGCACAAAGTCATGGCATTTGGATGGAAAATTACTGGGACAAGCAGATTTTGCTTGCAGGTCATTAGTTTATTTTTAATTTACCGTAGTCTGATGGACGAGTCGATTCAGCAAGTAGAGAGAAAACAAAACCCCACTCCTTAGTGACTTTCAAAACAGAAGTTTTCATTTGGGGGCAGTGTTCAGAGGTGACTTAAGCGAGCATAGTGATACAGAAGTTCGGCAACATTTACACACGTTCTGCAGAAGTCAGGCGAGAGTTATACACAGGGTCAGTTAAAATGAGGCGTGTCTCAATTACGTGTGATTCTGAACTAAAGCTCATTTTTCTAGCACGGTATCGGCTTGAGAGAGGAGCAATATTCATTTACACCCCATGTTACAAATTCATTCAGTTGTGTGGAACGGTATTAAAAAAAAATGACATGCAATGAAATATGATGTGCTGGATCAAGTGCTATTTTATACACTGGCTGAAAAATGAGGGTGGAAGCAATGCTCTTAAATTACACCACATTTTCCGTGATTAATGTAACAATTACAACTGAGAGGCTATTCATGCAGCATTATACTGGCAATATACCAGGCTCCTATTTGATTGATTTAGATTTATTTATTCGAATGCTTGCCATTTATGCTAAAAAAAAAAAAATCTGAAAATTCGATTTAAGCAAGTTGCCAACTCTGACTAGGGCGTACTTTTTTAAAAAGAGGATAATTATCATATACTGCTTCATATTAACGCACTTCATTAGTAAACTAACACACACATTATTACATTATGTTAGCTACCATTTTTTTAAACCTGGTCAATTAGGTTTTTATTTCCCCAGGACAAAAATGAAACTCGACCCAGAAGTGGTCTCTAAAGTGCTGTTCTAAAGGCAGTAAAATGTTTTATATGAAATAAATATGGCTACTCTAAGCATGTTAGATTTCACCTTTAGCAGTAGTAGCACTTGTGATTTTAATTTCTTTTCTTTTGTTTAAAGTTCCCATCATGTTGTCTCCATTAGAAATGTCTGTGTCCTTATATTATTTGTATCAGTACACACAGAGTTCGTTCTTCTGCATATTTCTTTCTTGCCTGATGTTTGCCCTTCAAACTGTAGATTGTAATTGCCTCTTTGCATTGTGTGTTTGTTTTATAGAAACATGTCATTCAGGTTTACCAAAAGGTAGGATCCTCAGTTCGGTGTGAGTGTGACCATGAGTTAACATTAACCAAGTATGGCAAAGTGCTGAATGAATTGCCTGATACTCACTCTTTGATCCGTATGCCTTAATCGGTTTGCGATTGAGCATGCCTGAGATCACTGCTGTCCTGATGGAAAGAAACAGACTCACCAGAAGCTCTACTAATCACATGTGCATGCCTCTCTACAGGATGGAAATGTGCACACAACTCTAAGCTTTTGTATGTGTTTTGTTTTTAATACTCTCATTAATGTCGACCTTTCTTTTACAGTGGGGATTCGTTTTCCTTTTATGAGTTTCACAGTAGTTTCTTGCATCTGATACTGTTTGTGACTGTTTTAAGTAATTACACCTGTGTCGTGGCAAGTAATAATCTTTTTAAATGCGCATGGGATGATTTCATTTCGGAATCATCCCCTGGGTTTACTTGCAATGAAACTCTGAGAAGATAAACTCCTGGTTGTGTAATTCAGGCCACCGTACTGGGCGCTAAATTTGGCCGCTGACAGATGTGATGATTGAGAGCGATTTGTTACGAGATGACTGGAGTTCAGGTACCGAGAACCCTTTTTTTTTTTTTTTTTGGTCGATCCTCCCTCTTGTTTTGGCCCTGCTCTGATTCTCCACAATCCTGTCCTAGTTGCAAAATCTGTTCTAGATGTTCTGACCTGCCCCTGTCAGCTTTCCCCAGATCTGTCCAGACAGAATGCTCCTAAACCAAGACCCCGCTGTACAAGGGCTAAGACTCCACCCACTGTCGACATGCTTCTCTAGGTGTAAATTCCCACAGTGAACTTGTTTCTGCCTTTCACAACGTGTTGGTTGTAATGTATAAATCCCAATTGCCTTTTCCCTCTTAATCAAACAGATCCGTATGACCTTATTATCCACCTGCTGTTTGTATGATCAGAAATGAAGATCTGTACTGCAGCCCAGCACATTCCCACCTTTTTCATTAGATGGTGAGGGTTCACAGCCTCAGCAGTAACCAAGCGCAGGTACTGTTTGCAGAGCTAAACTAAACGAGGTCTTGACTGCTTAATAGGTCATATTGCTCGAGTGGTCAGATTTAAGAATGGTTTAGATAGAGGACTTTATGTAGTCGTGATAAGTCATTATTTTTTGCACCTAGGTGCCGCTGAGACCGGTCTTAACTGTCCATATTTGTGTGAAAGCATATGCAGCATTCACTCCAACACGATTACTTGCTAGTCCAAAGTAAACAGGAAGCAGTGCCATAGCCAGGAATTAACAGTCCCTCCAGGATTTTGAAAGGAATAGCAGAAATGAATGCAGAATCAAGGAAGCTCCCCAATATTCGCAGGAGCTCACAATTTTTCAAAATTACTGCAGATCCTCTGAAGATTTGGGCCAAGACACGCCGTGTGAAATCATCACTGCACGCATTTGGCCGAAGCCCCCTTTGATTTACGTGCGTCGAATATGAGTACAGCTAAAAGGTCTTATTTACCAGCAAGCATCAATGTGAAAGATCATGGAAAACAATTTCGTTCTATTTCGATTAAAAAAAAAAGTTCAAGTAGTTTTCCCCAAAAAAGCATAAACTCTGCAAATTGCTTCACAAATTGTGAAAAACGCAGCAAGAAAATCGAGCGTTTTTGGCCGCAACAATCACAAAAAAAAACCTTCCTGAAATCCTGTGTGACACTCGTGCATTTTGGCTGGATTCCAGAGTCATTTCGGCATGACCCATCATTGGCAGATTAATAGCCATAAAACACCTTTGACATTTCCATTGAAAATGATTAAGGTAAAATGTCATTTCCTCCTATTACTACCATCTTATTTTAAACAGATCTGCACAGCTTTTTCTCCTCCTGCAGGAAACCTTGCATACTTGACAGTCTGTCATCTTGATATACGCAAGATCAGAGCGTCGCTGTCTGGCTGTCAAACCAAAATGGGGGAAAATGGCAGGATTCTGATTGGTTTCTCACCATAGTACCTGGTAACCAATTAAACAAACAATGGGATGCGTTCATTTGGCATTTGTGGCTGTTGAATATGGAATTGTAGTGATGTCCATAAACAGCATAGTTACAGGGTTAAAAAAAAAAAAAAAGCAATGACAATAAAGCATTCTATAAATGATCATACACGTTTGGAAGGACAGTGTGTGCTAACATGAGGATAAAATCATTCTGAGGGAGCCGATAGGATTGTATAAAAGCCTGTGGAACTGTGAGGTAATCTTTGAAACGATCGAATTATTTTACACAAATGTAAATCGTAGAAATGCTCTGCTTTTCACCAGACGTTAATTTTACGCCCAGGCTTAATGGAAATTTGTTTTACAACCAGTTTGTGTTAGATTTACACATGGACGGTTTAGACTGACTTGGCTTACTATGTTGCACCTGTCCTCTGATCCAAAGCAGTAGACACCTACTTAAGATAGAAAAGGAAATGATCAGGTTCGGTTAAGAACCGTTCCCACTCATCTTGGATAAACACTGTAATCATAAGCAAGGGAGCATCTTAATTTTTTTCCAACCACAGCCAAAGCAGAATAAATAGATATGGAGCATCTTGTTACTTTGAGTACTTTAAGAGATTATTCAATTTCTTGTCCAGCCCACTACTTCTGCATTAACTCTGTGTTCCACTTCAAATTAAACCAACACTTTTTTTTTTCTTTTCCCCCTTCATTGTAAATGCACAAGGGGCAAGTGTAATCAATGTGAATTAAGCCGCTCTTTCATAGTTTTTTCTGTGTAGTGCAGAGCAAGAGAACAAATGACAACCCCTCTTCCTGTTCCCAGCTCTGTTTGTCATGTTTTCTTTTTGAGTGCCCAAAGGAGGGAACAACTGACACCATGTTTAATTTCTTTGTCAGGAAATTCATTCCTAGTCTACAGAAATAACCGCTTGAAGAATCCTCCTCCTCTTGTTTGATCACTTTCTCAGCCTCTGAGTGCATGAGCAATATCCTCCCCTTAACCCACAGGAAATTGAATATGAAGACACTGGCCAGCTTTCATGAGACTTTAGATGTGAACTTTTTGTCCTAGGATTGTTAAAACCTGTATTTTCCCCCTCTCTGTGATATGATGTGTCGTCCACACCCCCTCCCCCTCCTCTTTCCCCCATTTTGTCTTCACCTCTGACCTATTTTCTTCTTATGTCCTGATTATAAAGAGTACCAGCAGAGTTTGAGAGGAATGGCAGACATGAGGGCTCAAGGTGAGACAGGACGCCCAGTTTGGCCATCTAGCGTCATGCAGTGTATCCCCAGTCCTCTCACTGTGCTTTCTGTCTACAGCCTCTGCAGAGCTGGAACTCTCCTCAAGGGGTTGGGAATGTCCCTGCATCCTCAGTTTCACACTGCCAACTTCTACCATTATACACTGCCCTCTACTAATATCGGCACCCTTGGTAAACATGAGCAAAGAAGGCTGTGAAAATTTGTCTTAATTATTTAAACTTTTGCTCTTTTGTTAAAAGAAATTTACAAAAAATACTCTGCACTCATGGATATCAAACAAAACACAGGTTCAGGAGAAGAAAAAAAATCTTTGTTAAATATAGGTGTGTAACAATTATTGTTACCCTTGTAGGCAGTACTTTGTGGTACCTCCCTTTGCCAAGACCGCAGCTCAGAGTCTTCTCCTTTAATGACTGATGGGGTTGGAGAATACATGACAAGGGATCTGAGACTGTTCCTCCATACAGAATCTCTCCAGATACTTCACATTTCGAGTTCCACGCTGTTGGATTCTCTTCTTTAGTTCATCCCACAGGTTTTCTAGGGGATATGATAGTCCATGATGCCATGTGACCTAACAAAATGTCCAGGTCCTCTGGCAGAAAAAAACAGACCCAAAACATTAAAGAGCCACCACCATATTTAACCGTGGGCATGAGGTACTTTTCCATATCTCTACCTCTCTGTGTACCAAAACCACCTCAGGTATTTATTGCCAAAAAGCTCTATTTTGGTTTCATCTGACCATAGAACCCGATCCCATTTGAAGTGTCTGGCAAACTGAAGATGCTTGAGTTTGTTTTTGGATGAGTGTAGAGGCTTTTTTCTTGAAACCCTTCCAAACAACTTGTGGTGATGTAGGTGATTTTGGATTGTAGTTTTGGAGACTTTCTGACCCCAAGACACAACTAACTTCTGTAATTCTCCAGCTGTGATCCTTGGAGATTTTTTGGCCACTTGAACCGTCCTCTTCACAGTGTGTTGAGACGATATAGACTCTCGTCCAATTCCAGGTTGATTCATAACATTTCCAGTTGACTGGAACTTCCTAATTATTGCCCTGATGGTGAAATGGGCATTTCCAATGTTTGCTATTTTCTTAGAGCCACTTCCCATTTTTGAAGCTCAACAACCTTTTGCCGCACGTCACAGCTATATTCCTTGGTCTTACCCATTGTTATGAATGACTAAGGCTGCATCCAAAATGGTGTACTACCCTACTACACAGTAGGCGAAAATCAGTACACCAGATGTGTAGTGTATCCGAGCATGCAAGAAACAGTAGGCGAGACAGTAGGCGAGAAATACCCATACTGATTCCGGCAAGATTTTGCTGTATGCGACAGATGGACACTACGCGAGTCAAACAATCCCATAATGCAACGGGACTGGTGTAAACGAGTAAAATCGTGGACGACAGTGCGTCGGCTCTTTTTAAGTATTAAATTTTGGTTAAACAGAATTTGTTTAACAATACCCAAATAAATTGTTAACTTATTGAAAGTTTAAACAAGAAAACAGTTGTTTGTGATCTCCATCATGCTTTAGCCAGCCAAGCTAACGGTAACGAATTTACCTCAGCCTGTTAACCCCGCCCACATTACATTACTAATTCCCTGATGTGCGTTTTGCCGCTAGTTCGGTTGCTTTAATCTGGTGACCCCTTCAATATTTTTGCGTTTATTATGACTCCGACGGTCACGTGACAATGCCAAAATGTCCGGGATTGTAGTCGTACTACACACATACTGATTAGTACGTACCGTTTCAACGTCCGTGCAGTAGGCAATACATACCGTCACAGTACACGATTCCGGACTCAGCCATAAGGGAATTTCGCCTGTGTGTTACGTCATATTTATACCCCTGTAAAACAGGAAGTCATGGTTGAACAATTTCCTGTTCCTAGACACCCAGATGTACTAAAAAATTTTAAATATGAATGGGAATATACTTCAAATATATATTTCCTGATACGAATTCATGGGGTGCCAATAATTGTGGCACACCTATATTTAACAAAGATTTTTTTTTTGATGAATGTGTTTTGTTTGCAATTGTTTCAAATTCATGAGAGCAGAGTAGTTTAGTGAATTTTTTTTTTTTAAACAAAAGGTAAACAATAAAGACAATTTTTTAAGACCGTCTTTGCTCATATTTACCAAGAGTGCCAATATTAAAGGGCGCTGTATGAGTGTAGAATCAGTTAGCAGTGAGGAACAAAGCATGGCCTAAATCAGAGATGTCTAACTCAGTTTCTGTCTCGGCCGCTCTGGCATTTTTGAAGGACCATAAACACAATTATGATTGATTGTAACATTATCAGTGCAACTATTCTTTTGTCCATGCGTCAGTTTACCGAATTGTTTTTGTGCTATAGTGATATAAATTGTATTCAATGATAACACTGTAGCAGTAAAGAAGAAATCCTACAGGCTTTGTTTTCATTTCACCGAAAACATTCATGTCCTTTGATTCGAAATGTGAAAAAGCATCACCCAATGTTACTACCCTACAAAAAGGACAGTCATAAAAATGTGAGCTCACTTTCCCTGGTGCATCTGCTTGATACTTTTTCGTGCTTCTAAGTGAAGCAGAAACAAGATGCACTGAAAACCCTAACAGTGTCTATGCTCTGTTAACTTTATTTAAAATCATCAGATATATAATGTTTATACCATAATAATATTTCAGAATAAGGTCATCAGACATGCAGTTTTTAGCTTGTGGCGTGCTTTTAAGTGTGTTGTAAATGCAGCTAGCTCCGTGTTGACTGTCCTCGTTGCTCATTTCACGGACACCGTTCTATATATGGACGTTATTGTTAGGAAATTGAAGCGAGATGTGGTGTGGATTGGACAGGCAGTCGGTGTGTGACGCTTACGCAGTGCACCTGGTGTGAATTCTAGGTAATATTGCTGTGGGGCAAATTATTCTTGTATTTTATTTTCATTCATCATTCATTTAGCTTTAATCATTTACTGACTGGTTTCTTTCGAGGTTCGCAGGGTTTATATTCCAGTCAGAGCAGTGGAAAAATGAAGCCGAAAGTCTTCAAGACGGAAGTCTTTAAAAGAATTTTCTCTACTGTGCTGCCACCTTTTGGACAAAACATCCTTTTGCACCTTTTAATTAAAATAGTTTTATTTAAAATAGTTTTATTAATAGATCATTATCTCTGCTAGCTGCACTGAGTTTTAAAGCATTATTAAGTATGCCTACCTTATATCTACAGCTACCTAATGTGTTTTTTCTAGGATTTTCTCTATTCTGTCCACCAATTGAAATGTTCCATTGTAGGACCACAACTAAGCAGATACTCTGTGTTACTGCTGTCCTGAGGATTGTTCTCCAACTCAATTATTTCTGGTCAGCAGAGGTTTTTTGATTTGTCCCTACATAGCCACAGATGGGCAACAGTCAGTAATTACATGGTTAAACAGCGCACTGACTGCTATATGTGTCGGTGGATGTGTTTTTTTGTTTGTTTGTTTTCCCCCCAATTACTATCTTGGTGTATATTGTCTTTTGGGGTTTTTTTTTTTGCTGTAAGGTCTTAAGTTGATCTGCAGTGCTGGGTGTTTAGTACAAGTGCCATTGAGAGAATCTCCAGCTCTGCCTTGAGTGACTGTAATATCCAGTTTTGGGTGATGGATATTATTTCAGTGGCTGTGGGAAAACTGTTCGTTCCCCTATGTTTTTTTTTTTTTTTCCTCCCCCCTATGCTGTTCTCATATATTTGCATGCAGAACTGATGTGTGTTTGCTGCACGCTGTGCTCCCATGCATGCGTTTATCCACGGTTTTGTTGTACTGAGAATAATCTGTATGATCTAGCACCTGTATCACTACTCCTGCTCTGCTAAGCAGCAATTTCCACACATGCTCATTACTCTCACTGAGTTTTAATACACACAACACTGACCTTTGGACTGTGCTTAGCTGTAACCGTCTTCCCTTTTCCTGGCAGTCGGAACGTGTCCGGGGATCAGAAGGAGGATCAGAAAGACACCAAGCCACGTTCCCTGCGCTTCACCTGGAGCATGAAGACCACGTCGGCCATGGAGCCAAGCGACATGATGCGCGAGATCCGCAAGGTGCTCGACGCCAACAACTGCGACTACGAGCAACGCGAACGCTTCCTGCTGCTCTGCGTCCATGGCGACGGCCATGCCGAGAGCCTCGTCCAGTGGGAGATGGAGGTGTGCAAGTTGCCCCGTCTCTCTCTCAATGGCGTGCGCTTCAAGCGGATATCGGGAACTTCCATTGCATTCAAGAACATAGCTTCAAAAATTGCCAATGAGCTAAAGCTGTAAAAAAAATAAAATAAATAAATAATCAAAATGTGACAAAAGGACTAAGGCATACAAAAATCTATTATTTTTTTGTTTTCTTTTCTGAAAAATGTAGCAGATTCAAGGATCGTTTCTGGAATGCTTACAGACATGCGTAATGAAATGTGTAGAATCATGCCTTAGGTGGTATTATTATTATTATTATTATTGTGACTGGTGGTCTAAAACTGTATGGAAAAGAAGTGACGGTTGGTGGTTTTCTTTTTATTTATGCACTACTGCATTAGCTGCCCAATAGGCTTATAGTTAACCCTTCATTTAAAACCGAGGGATGACAAAGTCACAGTATTTCTCTTCAGTGCCGTACCTGCCCACATCTCCTTTAGTCTCTTTTTGATACTAAGCAGAAATGGCTGTTGTGTTGTTCGATAGGAAAATGATATGCACCCCAACTTCCCAAAGCTGCTGATAGCAGTATAGTCATATTGCTCCCTCCTCATATAATCAGACAGGAACTGACTTCGACCTGTTGGAATGAACTGTTCTATATGCCTAAAGATGGACAGGATCTCCTTATTTATAGACTGTGGTGCCATGAATCTGCTTGGTGAAAGGTCACAGGAGAGTTCAGCCACAGCACCTTTAGCGAAACCTCATGGTTGTAATGCATTGTGAGATTTTGACTAACAATTTTCAGAGAATTAAAAGACTTATTCAGATCAGGAAGATTTTCCTTCCTGGCCTGTTGGTATATTTAGTTTATTTCCATATGAAGTGTTTTTTTTTTTCTTTTGTAACATATATTGGAAGTTGTTGAACTGTTTGTATTCTGATGAGGTGAAAAGGGCCTATGGAGGAGTCAGGCTCCTGAGTCAAGTTGTCGTTTTTCAGGCCTCAGTATTCACTCCTATCTGTAATGAAACCATGGCACTGTTTTTCTTTTTTTGGAATGTAAATAATGTACCTTAGTTTTGCAACAGCTACATATTGATATACTTTTTTTTTCTTTTCTAAATCTGGCTGTGAGTTGGAAACTATGGAGATTAATGTACTCATCACAGGATAAGGTTAATCAGTGTCTTCATTAAAACACACTTGAAACTAATATCTGATGTCTGTTTCTTAACACCAGTGTGTTAAAACTGCTGGAGCTGTAGGATTTTGTGCTTTATGTATCGTACCGTGGGCTTGGCAACTGGCTGTTGGAGGAGTGTCCTTATTTAAGGTGTTTTTAAAGCAGGTAGAACATGAAATCCTGCTGGAAAATGTTCGGTCATTTTGACATTACGTTTACTTTTATTCACTTAGCAGACGCTTTTATCCAAAGTGACTTACAAATGAGAGAAATACAAGCAAAGCGATTATATCAAGCAGAGAACAATACAAGTAGTGCTACCATATGAGATCCAATAACTGAGTTCCAGGAGAAGCAAAGTGCAGAGTAGAGGAGATAGATAGATAGACAGAGATGTATATCGAGATATAGATAGATAGATATATAGGTCGAGATAGATGGATATAGATAAATCGATAGATAGCTATATAGAGAGAGATAGATATATAGAGATATAGATAGATAGAGAGATCTATAGATATAGATCGATATGTGTATATATATATGTATATATATATATATTATATGAGATATAGATAGATATATATAGAGAGAGATATATATAGAGAGAGCGAGATATATATATATATATATATAGAGAGAGAGAGAGAGAGAGAGAGAGAGAGAGAGAGATAATAGATATAGAGATAGATATATAGAGATGGAGGTATATAGAGATATAGAGATATAGATAGATAGGTAGATATATATATATATATATATATATATATATAGAGAGAGAGAGCGAGAGAAAGTTTGGGTTACTTTTCGTATGGCGCTTTGCATGTTCTCCATGTCCATTCGCTATGCACTTTATCAGGAACTCCTGCACGTTCATGCAGTTATCTGAGCAGTCGATCATGTGGCAGAAGCACAGCTGAAAAGAGCATTGACTGGAGCTCTTGACCTGTATCTGCATGATCACATCCAACATCTGAATGAAGAAAAATGTGATCTCTGTGACTGACTGTGGCGTGGCTGTTGGTGTTAGATGAGCTGGTTCGAGTATTTCAGAAACTACTGATCTGGGGAATTTCACAGTTTACATGGAATGATACAAAACAAACAAAAAAAAAACCAAAACAGAGTGAGCGGTGGTTCTGTGTGTGGAAACATGTTGATGAGAGATCAGAGGAAAATAGGCAGATTGGGTCAAGCTGCTGAGAAGTCTATAGTAACTCAAATAATCAACCGGGGTGAGCAGAAACCGTGGTGAGCATACACAGAACACAGAGTCTTGAGGTGTATGAGCTACAACGGCAGAAGACCACGCTGGGTTCCACTCCTGGCAGCCAAGAACAGGAGTCTATCATGGGCACAGACTCACGCAAACTAGACAGGTGTATAGATGTTCCTAATAAAGTGGACAGTGAGTGTAGGTTTCCTCCAGGTTCTGTTTTCTCCGCCCACCTCCCAAAAACATACCAGTAGGTGATTACCAAGCCACAGTGTCCAGGATAAATTACTTACTGAAGATCTATTCCTGGACCAAATAAGCATTTTTCATCCACACGTCTACTCTGTTACCCATAAACCCTCAGTTATATCCAATGCATACTGGGAAATGTGTTCATAAGAGTGTTTAAAAAGTCTACATTCATGAATTCATTCAGGTGTGTGAAAACGGAAAGTAGAATGTGTACTTTTGCTTTGTAACCACTAGGTGTCAATCTTCTGTCAAGCTTTAGATTTGGTCAGCCTCTGCTTTGTGTATTTTGGCTGGATTTTCCCAGGTGTGTGTGACACCAGCCCTGTACTGAAATGTGCAAATGTATGTATAGATGATGGAATTTCGTGCAGCAGAACTTCATGCACCATTCTTTCCTTTCATGGACAGAAGTGCTTTCTCTGCATAGATTTGCACTTTGTGTGGATTTCTGCACGTACAGCGTTCCCCGGGGCAAAGACCAGTCATGTGCAACAGTCAGCTCTTTTCCCCACTTCTGCTAAATTTGAGCAATATTTGACAAGATTGAGGAGTTATCTTTTTGAAAGCACCTTTTAATCTTGACGTCCTGGTAACTGATATCACCGAGTATGTTTATGCTTGTTGTGCCTTTAGATAGGTGTACAGGTGCATCTAAAAAATAAAAATTTAAAAATTAGAATATCGTGGAAAAGTTCATTTTATTCCTTAATTTAATTCAAAAAGTGGAACTTTCATATATTCTAGATTCATTAACCATAAAGTGAAACATTTCAAGCCTTTTTTTGGGTTTAGTATTGTTGATTACGGCTTGCAGCTCATGGAACTTAAAAAAAATATTAGAATAAAGAATTTATAATGGAGAAATGTCCATCTGAGAAGCGCTCTAATCGGCTAATTAACCTTTTTACTAAAAACACCATTGCTCATGGACTGGCACCCTGTCCAGGGTGTACCCCGCCTTGTGCCCGATGCTTCCTGGGATAGGCTCCAGGTTCCCCGCGACCCTGAAGCAGGAATAAGCAGTTGAAGATGGATGGACCATTGCTCATTGGTCCAAAGTTCTCTTTTCAGATGAAAGTAAATTTTGCATTTCGTTTAGAAATCAAGGTCTGGAGGAAGAGTGGAGAGGAACAGAATCCGAGTTGCTTGAAGTCCAGTGTGAAGTTTCCACAGTCAGTCATGAATTGGGGTGCCATTACATCTGCTGGTGTTGGTCCACTGTGTTTTCTCAAGTCGAGAGTCGATCCAGCATCTACCAGAAGATTTTAGGACACTTCATGCTTCCATCTGCTGACGAGCTTTATGGAGATGCTGATTTCCAAATTTCAGCAGGACTCTGTACCTGCCCACAGTGCCAAAACTATTAGTAACTGTTTTGCTGACCGTGGTATTACTGTGCATGATTGTCCAGCCGACTCGCCTGACCTAACCCCATAGAAAATCTACAAGGGACACCAACAATACAGACGAGCCAACAATATCAAAGCAACCTGGGCTTCCAGGACACCTCAGCAGTGCCACAGGCCGATCTCCTCCACGCCACGCCGCTCTGATGCAGTAACTCATACAAAAGGATTAAAACCCAGACCGAGTATCCAGTGCATAAATGAACATACTTTTCACAAGGTCGACATTTCTGTATTATACATTTATTTTAATATTTTGAGATGCTGGATTTTTGATGTACATGAGCTGTAAGCCATAATCATCAAGATTAAAGCAAAAAAATATATATATATATATTATATATAATATTTCACTTGATGTGTAACGAATCCAGAATATATGAAAGTTCCACTTTTTGAATGAAATTACGGGGGGGGGGGGAATAACTTTTCCACGATATTCTATTTTTTTTAGATGCACCTGTGTGTTGCTTTGACCTGTGATGGCGATAATATAGTTCTTTTCATTTTAGACAGGATATAATGACAGATAAAGGATCTTACCTAAAGAGTACATGAGTGATTTTTGACATATACCCTTGAAAGTGAACATAGTAATCGTAGACATTTGGCTTGTTATGTCTTGTTAAAATACTGAAGCTTAGCTTCAATAGATTTTCCCTAGTATCAGGACAAGTAATGGAAAACAATGGAAACATTTCTAAATCCATTCTATTTATTGCCTTTATATGGCTTCCCCATTAAATCCCAGTTTGACAATATTGATTTTAAAGATTGCATTAGCGCTGGACTTCAGTTATGAAATATTCATTAGGAGTTACTCACAGGCATAATGAGGTCTACATAAGTCTCTTATTACAAAACTCTGCACTTTAAAAATATTTATTGTCTTTCAGACATCAAGCAGCCTGTAATGTCTTCATTATTTTTTGACATATTGACTAGCAGTTCCTTTTCCATTTGATTTCACCAGCACTGAATAAACTACTCACTGATTAACTGGAATCAGATGCGTGTTTTAGTCACCATCTGCGATTGGAACTCCAAATAAAAACAGCCATATGCCGGGTGAAATTAAAACCCAATGCCTTTGGCCCTTAGTTAAAAGCCTATGATGCTTGGTTCTGCACTCTGACATTGATATTGGGAGGGTGAAAGGCAGATGAGGCCTGTGCGATCTCAGGGGAGAGTTCAGAGTTACGGGGCGAGGGAGCGGGTGACAGATCCACATGGACCAGATGGGACCCAATTTACTAGCATTTAAAATGACCCATTTATTTCCTAAAATAAAAAATTCTGCTCTTTCATGTCTTTATTGAGAACAACCCAAAAAAATCTCATTGTGCTTATGGAAAAAGTATGTGAACCCTTGAGTTAATGACCTCAAAAAAGCTAATTGGTGTCAGGTTTTATCACACCTGGAATCTCGTTAAGAAAATGAGTTTGGAGGTGTGGACTACAGCGACTTTGACTGATAAAAACCCCTCAAACTTTTGGAGTTTGCTCTGTACATGAAGTACACGCTTATGTGAGCCACGCCTCGCCAAAAAGAGCTTTCAGAGAATCTACGATCAAGAATTGTTGATTTACATACAGTGAGGGAAAAAAGTATTTGATCCCCTGCTGATTTTGTACGTTTGTCCACTGACAAAGAAATGATCAGTCTATAATTTTAATGGTAGGTTTATTTGAACAGTGAGAGACAGAATGACAACAAAAAAATCCAGAAAAACATCTCTCATCTGACCACAACACTTTCACCCAGTTGTCCTCTGGTGGTCAGATGAGACCAAAATGGAGCTCTTTGGCTTCAACTCAACTCTCTGTGTTTGGAGGAGGAGGAATGCTGCCTATGACCCGAGAACACCATCCCCACCATCACACATGGAGGTGGAAACATTATGCTTTGAGGGTGTTTTTCTGCTAAGGGGACAGGACAACTTCACCGCATCAAAGGGACGATGGATGGGGCCATGTACCATCAAATCTTGGGTGAGAACCTCCTTCCCTCAGCCAGAGCATTGAAAATGAAAAGTAATTACTAAGTCATTACCAAGTACTAATTCATGTTTTGCAGAGGGGTCAAATACTTATTTCCCTCATTAAAATACAAATCAATTTATAACATTTTTGACATGCGATTTTCTGGATTTTTTTGTTGTTATTCTGTCTCTCACTGTTCAAATAAACCTACCATTAAAATTATAGACTGATCATTTCTTTGTTAGTGGGCAAACGTACAAAATCAGCAGGGGATCAAATACTTTTTTCCCTCACTGTAAAACTGCCAAGGGTTACAAAGTGATTTCAAACACTTTAGAAATTCACCAGTCTACAGTTAGGCAAACATTCTACAAATGGAGACACTTTGGGACTGTTGCTACTTTACCAAGAACTGGGCGCCCAGTCAAAATGACACCAAGATTGGAACTGTGTAACATCTCTGTTCATGAGTCTACAATACGCAAAACATTGAACAAGCAGGGTATCTACAGCAGGACACCACGAAGGAAGCCACTGCTTACTAAAAAGAACATTGCTGCATGCCTGAAGTTTGCAAAAGAGCACATTGACACTCCACAGCGGTACGGGCTAAATGTTTTGTGGACTGATGAAACTAAGATTGAACTATTTGGAAAAACCACACAGCACTACATCTGGTGTAGAAAGGACACGGCATATCATCATGAAAACATCATCCCAACCGTAAAGTATGGTGGAGGAAACTTCATGATTTGGGCCTGCTTTGCTGCGTCAGGGCCTGGCCAGCTTACAATCATTGAGGGGAAAGTGAATTCCCAAGAATATCAGAGAATTCTTCAGGATAATGTGAGAATGTCTGTACATCAGCTGAAACTGGGTAGATGTTTGGTGATGCAACAGGACAACGACCCAAAACACCAGAGCAAGTCCACAACAGAATGGCTTCAGAAAAACAAAATCCACCCTTTTTTGGGCTTTTTTGCAGACCTCAACCCAATAGAGATGCTGTGGAATGACTTGAAGAAAGCCATACACATGAGACGTCCAAAGAATATGACCGAGCTAAAGCAGTTCTGCCAGGAAGAATGGGCTAAAATTCCTCCTGAACGATGTGCAGGTCTGATCCACAGCTACAGGAAGCGCCTGGTTGAAGTTATTGCTGTCAGGGAGGGGGGAGGGGGGGTCAACCAGTTATTAATTCTAAGGGTTCACTTCCTTTTTCCACTGCCATTTTGAATGTTGAATGAGTGTGTTCAATAAAGACATGAGGGATCAGAGTTTATTTTGTGTTATTATTTTAGACACATTATATTTGTCAATACCCCTGACTTAGATGAAGATCAGATCACAATTTATGACAAATTTATGCAGAAAACCCCGAAATACCAAAAGGTTCAGTTTTTCTTGCCACTGTATATGTGATCAATAAAGACTCATTATCATTATCATTATTCATTCCTCACAGTGAACCCAGAGCCTGTCTTAGGAACACTGGGCATGAGACATTAATACAACATAGATGGGATACTAGTCCATTGCAATCCACCATGCACACACACTTTCAGCCCTAGGGGCAGTAGAGAGAAAACCCAAGCTCAGAATCGGACCAGGGCTGCTGGAACTGTGAGGTAGCAATGTTAAGAGCTGTGCCACCATGCCACTTATCTATTTATTTATTTATTTATTTAAGAATCATATTTATTTTGAAGATGCACAATACATATGACCAAAGAGATGCTTTGTGAACATCCCATTCCAGATTTAGTCCCACTTTGCTGCTATAATACCCTCCAAATTTTATGGGAAGGCTTTCCACTAGGTTTTGGATCACCGCTGTTGCAACAACTGGTGCAGCTAATGAAGCCCTTGATTAATTGTATCAGCTGTAGCTTGAGACAACACCTGTTTTGCATATTTGTGTTGTTGTGAGGGATTTTATTCAGGGGGTTGATTAATTTTGAGACTGGAGAAATCATTATAAGTTGCATTTTCAGTTGAATTTGGGGGAACCACTTGAAGCATTCGTCGTGTTGAACTATTTCAATGGCTTTTGTGTGATTTGTTCATTACAACCTGCTACAAGTCTTTAGATTTTGACAATAAACCCGATTTGCAATGGGGGTTGAATCATTTTGATTGCAACTGTATATAATTGTCTGATTCCAACTTTGTGCCAACAGTTTGGTGAAGACCGACATATGAATGTGATTTCCAGGTGTCCACATACTTTTGGCCATATCGTGTAGATTGACAAACACTGGATAATGTTTTGTTCGTTAAAACTCAGGCTTATTTGATGTGAGATGAGATTGGTTATCCACACAGGACGATTTTCAGATTCCTCTTATGATTTCTGCTTCGTACCTCATATCTTTAACCGACCTTCGTGTCCTCTTCCTGTATTATCAGCAAGCTTTTTTTTTTTTTTTTTTATAGAAGAACCATATAAATTTGATAATTATTCCACTTCTTATTAGCTGTCGTTCGGCCTCTTTAGGTAGTCGTTTGTGTCCCATCTGCACTGTAGAGCCTATTAGGGGTCTTGTCACGTCTCAGAAGTGAGCCACAGTATGTCTCCTGGGTAGTGCTTTGTTATGCTCCACTTGGACCATTGATCATCCATTGGTCATTGATCATCCACTGATGGCCATTAAAGCATCAGCGATTAGGCCCTTTCACCAAGGATCCATACTCAGGACCTGGGCTAAAAACAGAACTGAAACCTATTAGAGACTTAATGTGCAGTAAACACACAGCCATCATTTGAGCTTAGCTTTCATCCTAAGAGGAAGGCATAGATAAAAGAGCACTTATATGATAAATAGTGTGGCAATCGCTTAGCTGGTATGATTTAGCAGCTGGATACAAGAGCTTTCTCAGAAAACTGCTCATCATTCATATTTTCCTAGTAAGACAAGGAGGGAGGATGAGATAACACAATCTGGAGACTGTTTAAATAAAGGTAGGATGAAGACGGCAGAGGGGCCAGGAAACACAAGATAAATGATTGTCCTAAGCACAGTCAGACCTCTGTGTGGATTCTGACTAAAAAACATCGATCTTTTCCAGCATTTTACATGTAGTCTCTGAAACAGCTCCACCTAACAACATTCCCTTTCACATACTTCCATGTGACCTCGAGAAAACATGAAGCAGAGAAAATGATTGCCAACCCATCCTCGAGTCAAGGCTCGTTTGGCTTGAAGTGTTCTTTCCTGACCATCTCTGGAATCAATAAACCTTTTGCATTGCAAGGACCCCTGATAATACGCCAAAGCTTAGTTTAGGATCACCGCTTGATATCTTGTGGTGCATTTTGCAATCACTTAGATATACTGTATGGATATAAAGCATAAATATATGCACCATCGTTCCAAAAGGAACCTGAGGTACTCGTGGACATGCTACACGAAACAAAACTAAAGTAGAAAAACTCGTTTCCTTAATGAGATAGCTTGCTCCTCGCTGGATCTTTGCGTGTGAAGCACTATTTCATGTAGTTGTGCCCCAGAGGCCTGGTAGCACAGTGAGGAGCAGAGCAACTCTTTAATTAACCCATCTTTAACAAGGACAAAGTGGAAGTGCAGAGACTACAGTGGTCTTTGAAAGTGTTTCTATCCTTTACATAATAGGACCTATAGTAAATATTAATACTCTGGCTCTGGATGCACTAACTACAGAACATGATCAGACTTATTTCATACTCATTTCAAACCACTAATCCATTTCAAACCATCTCATAACCAGGTATGGATAAGACGATTGCTTCTAACAAGTCATCTTGCCCAATTCCCACCCACCAATCAACTTTCCCCAATCATATGACAACTATCAACCGGATTAAGGTTAACGTGCTTCCTATAAGGTATGTGAAGCAGACCAACTGCATCTTTTTCATATTGTTGTTCATGCTGCGTCACAGGGCAGCGTAACACACTCAGAAGAAGGTGCTATCTGCCCTCTTATGCATACATGAGCTCACAGATGCCCATAATTGGCTAGTGATTGACAGGGGAGAGAACAGTTTCGCTCTCTTAAACACCTGGTCATGAATGGCTGGGCCTCTAGTAAACTCCAGTCTTGGGGACTTTAGATTTGGTCTTTTCATACATTCTTTGTGAGATATAATTGAAATAAAATGCAAAGATTTACACTGCATGGTTCCTAAAGAAACTGAAAACCATAGCTACAAGGCTTGGATCCCAGCTAACAAAGAACATCACCATAACATCAGTGGATGCTGGAAAACATTGTGCAAAAACATTCAAAGGATGTTCTAAATCCTTTGATGTAGGACGGCTATGGTTCAAGTGGTAGAGTGGGTTGTCCACTAATCGTAGGGTTGGCGGTTCGATTCCAGGCCCGCATGACTCCACCATACTCCTTGCAGGATCTGCAAAATGTTAATAATTAACAACGACAAAAAAAGAGGGATCATGAAAATGACATTTAATTTTTTTTATTTAGTTCGGCCCTGAAAAATCTATTTCACATAACAAATGTTTAAATCTAGTCCACAAGACACAATAATAACTGAATTTACACAAATGAACCAGTTCAAAAGTTCACATACGCTTGATTCTTAATACAGTGGATGATCAACCTGGATGATCAACGACTGTTTTTATGTTTTGTGAGAGTTGTTCATGAGTCCCTTGTTTGTCCTGTCCTCCAGGTCCTGCACATTCTTTACTTTTCCAGCATCTTCTGCATACATGACCCCTTTCCAACAGCAGCTATATGATGTTCAGATCCATCTTTTCACACAACTGAGGGACTCGTACACGACTATTACAACATGATACATTAAGAACCAGGGGGGTGTAAACATTTGAACAGGATAATCGGTGTAAATCGGTTATTATTTTGTCTTCTGGGAAACATGTAAATATCTTATGTAGCTTCTAAAGGGCAGTACTAAATAAAGAAAAAAATCTTAAAACAAAAATAATAACAAATTACACCAATCATCCTGTTCAAAAGTTTACATCCCCCGGCTCTTAATGACAGGTCATTTAACAACATACATTCTTGTGTTGGTCTTGTGTGTAAATGTTTCTATAGTGACAGAAAAACATACAATCTTCCTAACGATTTTAGAAAAGGATGTCCTTTGTACTGTTTACTGGACCGTACCAAATAATGTCCTTGTAAATTATAACCTGTTTCCCAAGAACCTATTTTTTTTCCCATTTTAAATAGTTCCATTAAGTCACTAGATTCAAAATGGAAAAAAACCCATACAGCCCCTTCTGCATGCTTACGTACTGGAGTATGATTAACTTGATCGTTTTATGACGCATTAGCACTTGCTTGTGTTATATTACATGCTCAGCTTCTGCAGCACAAGGCAAAATCAATGCTGTGACAGTTTTTCACACTTTGACAAGTCTTCCCTCTAGATTCATTTCTCTAACTGGATAATCATAATTTAAAAAAAAAAAATATTAAAACGTTCGACTGACTTTAAGAAATGTGCTGCACATGACTTTTTCCTGTTGAACTCTGACAATACACTTAATGTAAGTCACATGTTACTTCTCATACATCACCTCATACATCACCCTCAGGGCTGGAACATCATGTGATAATGTGGCAGCATGACTCCTGAGAATTAGAGGACAATAGTGTCCAGTTATTCAATCAGTGACCTGCCCTCAGGTCTTTGCTTCATGATGTAGCACAGGCAGATCACGAACAATAAATGCTTAATAAGTGATATTGTGTTTTGTCTGTGAGTAACAAGATTACTGCCTTACAGACTGTCACATGACCACATACTTCGCACTACAGTAAGAAGCAGGCTGGGGTCTTTTCACATTTTACACCTAGTACCATTATGTCATTCACTTTTGAATCTATTGAATAATGTTGTGGCTTCAGTTCATACCCGATAAGTTGCATACACTGCTGTAGACAGAAATACAACGTGGTCCATAAATATTTGGACAGTGCCACAGTTATAATACTTTTGCCAAAATGAATTTGAAATTAAGCAATCGAGATATAACACAAATATTTTATTTACCGTTTAGGTATTACAGCCATTTTTTTTACACAGTCCCTCTATTCTCACAGGCTCAAACGTAAATGGACAAACTAACATAAATATAAGGATACTTTTTAATCCTTGGAAGCAAATCCTTTGCAGTCAATGACTGTCAATGTCCGCATCGTGCAGTGACGTTATATTTCTTATCTTCGCAATATTATAATATCTGAGTAATATTATCTACATCAGCTTCAAATGAAAGACTGGGGTCAATAATCACACCAAGGTCTTTTACTGCTGACCATATTTAACGTGCTTCAGGGTGAGCTTTTCCTTTAAATATGCTGCCCTTCGACCGATCTTCTTAACGTTCTGCTCAAATATTTGGTCGAGCACATATATTGAGTTTTTTTCTGTCATCGGTTTTGAATTGTATTGAGAACAACATGTGCATTTTATGTATTTTACACACTGCAGAGAGACAGTTGCTGTTGATGGAGTCAGATGCTGGCCTTTGATCATTCAGACAGGTGATCTACTGTGCAGATGTGCCCTGTGTAAATGTTCCTGCTGACAGATGTGTGGCTGTGGACTGACTACATTAGCTGCAAACAAATAATTACCCTGTTTACTCAAACTTCGCTCCAGAAACAGACTTAGTATAGGGATACAAGGTTGTGAATTATTTAAACATTATGGAACATTTTCTCTAATATGAATTTCTCCTTAAATGTCATCTGTTTGAGGTTGCGTACATGTGCTCATCTAAAGATCTCATACCGACTGGCGCTTTAGTATGACTTCACAGCTGATGGATGTTATCCCCACAACACGGTAAAAGGAAGGATGGAGGTTTCTTCTTTGCTTTATTTAAAAAGAATATGTTTTTGCTTCTTGCAATTATTAATAATAATAATTACACACTGACAAAATAATCTAGAAAGAATCAACCAAATATACTTTCATCCATGAAAACCATACCAACCAATTACTACTGCTAGAAAAGATCAAAGGTTGTATCATATATCATATCATTACATAATCCTGTGTCTCCCACCTGTAAATTAGCTGATGGAGTGTAATTTTCAACTAATAAATATTTGAGAGCTTCCAACACAATTGGATGCAGCATTAATACAGAAATATAGTATATTGAAATCTTTAAGCTCTGGCTTTTGCATAAAAGCCTCCCGAGTAAGCTTTTTGGTTCCTTAAAAACACTCCCTGAAGTGATTGACCAGAGTGGAAAACCTTGCAACCCATATTAACCTTAACGGAACCCTCACGGGTCCCTTTTAAAGGCAGGTAGTCCCAATACTGTTTATTAAATTCCACTGCAGAAGGAGCTAGCTGTTCAGCAGTTTGTCTAAGCTGATGAGAAGTAAATGACGTGGAAATGTCCTCCACCTACAATTCAAAAATTTCCCAAATCATATAAACCACATTCTCTTCGCAGGTCTTGAATGCAAAGGTACCCAGTTTCCAAAGCAATTATGGAGACCTGAAACTGACATGTAATCAGTATATTGAACCCATAAGACATTCAGGCTAACGTAAGCACGGGCTCAAATTCCTAAAGTGGAGGTGCTTAAAAAACTGAAAGCAAACTGAAAGCAACAGGGTTTATAGAACAAGTCTTATCTGTCCGATCTACTATTGGAGAACACATCAGTCAATGCAAATTTATACAGCAACAAAGTGGAAACATTTGCTGAAGACTAATTTGTGCCAGCAAGTAATTTAATGTGTTAGGTTTCACAGATGTTTTATTACATAATGACCGTTATGATGTGGTCATAATAGTAAAAAAAAAAGGTATCAGACAAAAAATAAACAAAAAGTATAAACCTCTTTTAGATGTAAATAGACTTTTATGCCCACTCTTTCACTCTTTCCACTCTTTTATGCCTTCATAACTGCCTTCAACCACTTTGCATATTTCCAGAACACCTTCTGGAGACAACATGGCTTCCTTCAAACTATTTTTCTGTTGATTTTGTGTTACGTTCTGTATGCCGTCCTCTTGTAGGTAGGATATAACATTTCATTTTTAACTTATATTTCAGATGAAATCTTAAACAGAGTTACAGTTTCCATTTTCCCAAGTATCGGAGATCTAAACTTTTGCACTGTGCTATAAACTACCTATACATACATAGCTTTCTGCTCAACTAACCTTTTTGTACATTAAAGGTAACATGTATAGAGTACACTGTATCCTGTATATATTATTACTATATCTCTAAATACTGCATATAAATACTAGCACACAGACAGAAGTATGTGCATGTGTCTGATTGATTTACGGTATGGAAATGGGAAAGGTCTGGTGAATATCTTGCAGAGGATGGTACATGCAAATACACGCAAAGGAAAGAACAACCCAGGATCAGTTCCTCAGTTGTAGATCACTGTTGTAGATTTTTGGTGTTTTTCCAATGTAGATGTCAATATAAATGCACTTGTGTTCAAATAATATAAATGATGAATTAACATGTGATTTATTCTTCTGTCTGATTCAAATCTGACCCCTCTACATAGTATTTGAATTAAGATGGAAGATTAAAGACGGAGGTTTGTTGAATATTCTAGGAAATTTTGACTCATGCTGCAGTGATCTGGACTGACATATCTGACAAATCTTCATTAATGTAATGGATAACACACTCACTGCATCGAATTAACCTTTTCTTAAAAGCAGGACCAGTATATATGTACATCTGGATAGTTTATTTGGAGGACACTCCATTCGCCATGAGACACATCATTGTGTTTTTGTCCACGTGGGAAAAGGGATACAGAACGCACTGCACTACAGAGCTCTTGCATGTCTGAAAACCGTTAGTGAACCAGTCGCACAATCCTTATGGTCACTTTGTGACGGGAAACTGTTAGGGTTTTTTTTTTTCCCAGGACACTTTACCTTCCTATTAAGGTCCTAGTGAGAACTTGGTGATCTGTTGCTGTCGAAAGAGAAAACATTCAAAGCATCATTACATGAATTTTCCACATAATTACTCCATTTTTCAGTGCCACATGATCCTTCAGAAATCATTAAAATATGCTGATTTTCCTTCTCATGAAATATTTATTATTGTGATCTGTCACAGTTCAAAGATGGATGCGGAGGCAATCACAAAGACACAATAACACGTGGCTAAATACTGTGGCAAAACTAAACATTGACGCACAGACAAAAGCAAGGATAGACAATTACATGAGAAAGAAGCAGTGCAAACAGTGGCTATATACAGTATCTCACAAAAGTGAGTGCACCCCTCACATTTGTGTAAATATTTGATGATATCTTTTCATGTGACAACACTGAAGAAATGACACTTTGCTACAATGTAAAGTAGTGAGTGTACAGCTTGTGTAACAGTGTAAATTTACTGTCTCCTCAAAATAACTCAACACACAGACATTAATGTCTAAACCGCTGGCAACAAAAGTGAGTACACCCCTAAGTGAAAATGTCCAAATTGGACACAATTAGCCATTTTCCTTCCCCGGTGTCATGTGACTTGTTAGTGTTACAAGGTCTCAGGTGTGAATGGGGAGCAGAGGTGTTAAATTTAGTGTCATCGCTCTCACACTCCCTCATACTGGTCACTGGAAGTTCAACATGGCACCTCATGGCAAAGAACTCTCTGAGGATCTGAAAAAATTTTTTTGAAAAAAAAATAATTGTTGCTCTACATAAAGATGGCCTCGGCTATCAGAAGATTGCCACGACCCTGACACTGAGCCGCAGCACGGTGACCAAGACCACACAGCGGTTTAACAGGACAGGTTCCACTCAGAACAGGCCTCGCCATGGTCGACCAAAGTAGTTGAGTGCACGTGCTCAGCGTCATATCCAGAGGTTGTCTTTGGGAAATAGACGTATGAGTGCTGCCAGCATTGCTGCAGAGGTTGAAGGGGTGGGGGGTCAGCCTGTCAGTGCTCAGACCATACGCCACACACTGCATCAAATTGGTCTGCATGGCTGTCGTCAAGGGCTGTCGTGCAAGGAAGCCTCTTCTAAAGATGATGCACAAGAAAGCCCTCAAACAGTTTGCTGAGGACAAGCAGGCTGATGAGACCAAGATAAACTTATTTGGTTCAGATGGTGTCAAACGTGTGTGGCGGCAACCAGGTGAGGAGTACAAAGACAAGTGTGTATTGCCTACAGTCAAGCATGGTGGTGGGAGCGTCATGGTCTGGGGCTGCATGAGTGCTGCCGGCACTGGGGAGCTACAGTTCACAGAGGGAACCATGAATACCAACATGTACTGTGACATACTGAAGCAGAGCATGATCCCCTCCCTTTGGAGAATGGGCCGCAGGGCAGTATTCCAGCATGATAACGACCCCAAACACACCTCCAAGACGACCACTGCCTTGCTAAAGAAGCTGAGGTTGAAGGTGATGGACTGGCCAAGCATGTCTCCAGAACTAAAAAATATTGAGCGTCTGTGGGGCATCAGCAAACTGAAGGTGGAAGAGCACAAGGTCTCTAACATCCACCAGCTCCGTGATGTCATCATGGAGGAGTGGAAGAGGACTCCAGTGGCAACGTGTGAAGCTCTGGTGAACTCCATGCCCAAGAGGATTAAGGCATTTTCACTTACTCAGTGGAACAGGTAAGCAGAGTGATGTCCTCAGCGGGGCCGGAGCTAAGAGTTACGTCCTCAGTGGGGCTGGAGCTCAGAGCGATGTCTCCGGGTCAGGACAGGAGAGGGGAGCGAGGTTCTCCGCGAGGCCAAAGGGAGGAACGATTCTCTCCTCGGCGCACAAGGGGGAAACAATGCCCTCCGTGGAGCAGGAAGGGGGAGTGACATACGGCACGCAGCAAAGTAGAGGAACGGCGTCTTCAGCAGAACATGGAGGCAGAGTGATGTCCTCAGCCGAGCAGGAAGGGAGAGCGATGCCCTCAGCGAAGCAGGGCGAGTTCCTCAGCGGAGCAGGCAAGCACAGCGGCGTTGTGTGCGGGGTTGGCGAATAGGGGGGAGCACTTGGGTATGTCGGGACACGGAGCAACGTCTTCAGCCAACTCAGGTGACTGATCGGCATCCTCAGCTGAACCGAAAAGCTGAGTGGCGTCCTCAGACGAGCAGGGAAGCTGACTTACATTCTCCGCTAACTCTGTTTGCCGAACTAGATCCATAATAGGGGAGGGAGGGTGGGAGACGGTACTAGCCCAGACAACAGACTCCCACTTGTACCCCCGACTCCTCCTGTTTTTATGGCATGGCGTGGCATAGTCCTCCGCAAACATAGGTGGTAGAGTGAAGTCCAGGTATTTCATGGTGATCTGCTGCTTCCATTGTAGGTCTCACGTTCTGTCATGGTTCAAAGATGGATGCGGAAGCAATAAACAAACAGACAAAAAAAAAACAAGAGTGGCAGAGTTCCAAGGAGAAAACCACTGCTGAGCAAAAAGAACATCAAAGCTCGTCTCAATTTCTCCACAACACATCTTGATGATCCCCAAGACTTTTGGGACAACATTCTGTGGCCCGATGAGACAAAAGTGGAACTCTTTGGAAGGTGTGTGTCCAAGTATATCTGGCGTAGAAGGAACACTGCATTTACAAAAGAACATTATACCAACAGTAAAATATGGTGGTGATAGTGTGATGGTCTGGGGCTGTTTGCTGCTTCAGGACCTGGAAGACTTGTGTTGATAAAAGGAACTATAATTCTGCTGTCTACCAAGAGATCCTGAAGGAGAATGTCCGACCATCTGTTCTGTACTCAAGCTGAAACAAACTCGGGTTCTGCAGCAGTGACAATCATCAAAACACAACCAAGTCCACCAACCGAATGGCTGAAGAAAAACAAAATGAAGACTTTGGGAGGTCAACCAAAGTCCTGACCTGAATCCTATTGAGATGTTGTGGTATGACCTTAAAAGGCGTTCATGCTCGAAAACCCTCTAATGTAACTGAATTAGGACAATTCTGCAAAGATGAGGGGCCAAAATTCCTCCAGGACGCTGTAAAGCCTCATTGACCATTTAAACGCTGGGTTGCAGTTGTTGCTGCTAAGGGTGGCACAACCAGTTATTAGGTTTAGGGGCAATCACTTTTTCACACAGGGCCATGATGGTTTGGATTTTTTTCACCTTTAATAATAAACACCTTCATTTACAAATTGCATTTTGTGTTTACTTGTGTTGTCCTTGACTATTGTTTAAATTGGTTTGATGTTCCGAAACACTTAAGTGTGACAAACATGCAAAGGAACAGGAAATGAGGAAGGGGGCAAACACTTTTTCACACCACTGTATGTGTGTGCTCGTTAAATAAAAAACGTGATACAGGTGCAGGTGGTCATTCGACAATAATATGGTGCAGTAGCTGCTGGGAAATGAAGTCCAGATTTACCCCCTTGATATATGACATGATCAATGTTGAAAACAGTTGCAAGATGAAAGAAAGAAATCATTGAAGTGCGCAGTGCACACAGAGAGACCAGAGTATTACAGAAGGTGGATGGTTTCTATGAGCTCACTCATCCACCTATACTCGCTCACAGAGTATTGCACATAAACAGGAAAGTGAATGAATCTGATGATGAAATTTGATGCTTTTTAAAGTGCACCTATTATGGTTTTTCAAATATTATCTTTCATGTAGTGCGTTATCGAGCTGTTTGTCAATGTAAAAAGTCTGCAAAGTTTAAAAAATCAAAGCGCACGACAAACGGAGTTACTGACTCCCAAAAGAAGAAACCGATTCTGAACAGCTGAAACGAGTCGTTAGTAATTCCAAACTTTACTTCCTGTACTAACCTACGTAGGTTTGTAACAAAAAGCCCCGCCCTCTGCGTCTTCATCGGCTGCTCCCAAACAGACGGAGTTTCGACAGAGCCGAAACTCGTTATGGTAGTGGGCGTTTCCTTTTTGAAATACGCTGACAGCGGTAGACCAATCACAACAGACTAGGTCATCTGACCAATCAGAGCAGAGTATGCTCTCTGAAAGGAGGCGTTTAGAATGAATCATTTAGAACGGATCATTGACGAGTCGTTTTTGACACTGGGGGAAAAGGTAATGCTGCAGTTTAAATTATGAGCACGTTAAACTGACCTCGGATGCATGTAAATCTATTGTATGAGACCTTTAAAAGGAAATTATGGTTTCAAAACCATAACAGGTGCACTTTAAGACATAGCTGGGGGCGTTAGATGTGTGTGGGTGTGTTCACACCAACCCTAATTAACTGCATCTCTTCATCTCTTTCATACAGATTACCTTGCATTAGAATTTTCGTGTTAAACGTGGTTTGTTTTATTTAAAATTAGACATTTCAAGCTTTCTTTAGGCACATGCTTCATGTTTGCGTGGGGCGGCTGTGGCGCAGGTGGTAGAGTGGGTTGTCCACTAATCGTAGGGTTGGCGGTCCGATTCCCGGCCCGGGTGACTCCACATGCCGAAGTGTCCTTGGGCAAGACACTGAACCCCAAGTTGCTCCCGATGACGAGTTAGCACCTTGCATGGCAGCTCTGCTACCACTGGTGTGTGAGTGTGTGTGAATGGGTGAATGAGACACAGTGTAAAGCGCTTTGGATAAAACCACTATATAAGTGCACATTTACCAAGTATTAGCTGAGTTTCGGTTCATTCCTGCGACGTATCTCAGAAAAAGTCTCTCCTGTTCATTAGCTTTCTTTCACAAAAGTACGAGGTTCGGTTGTTATTGTGAGTGTACACGAATAAATGTAGAACCTTTTTTTATTTGTTTTATTTATTTATTTATTTATTTTAAAAAGTAGTTCCTAATGTCTTACACTCACCTGTCGGCCCCAAAATGACGGAGAATTGTAACTGCGTGTGAAATGTAACTGCGTCTAAACAAACATTCGGCGCTCACCAGAGCTAATACAAACAGGTGTGGACGTTAGAACTTCATTTCCCAGAATGCTGTTGGGGGAGCATGCGCACTCCGTCCTTGCTTGGTGAAAAAAAAAAACGGAGAACGATGATGTCAACTTTCATTCGGCTTGGTTCAACACACACACACACACACACACCGGCCGGGTTTCCACATCCAGAAACAATGCGGCGTTTAGGAGCGCGATGAATCAACACAGGAGGTAAATTCTGATCTGCAGCATATGGTTGTGTTTAGTTCAGTAAATTCTTCATGATGTGTGTGTGTGTGTGTGTGTGTGTGTGTGTGTGTGTTCGACTCTGTGCTGATCTGTATCACCGTGTATCAGTTACTGATTGTAGTATACATGTCGGACAGTTAAGGGCGATAGAGTCAGTGTGGATTCAGTAGGTTTTCTGTTGTCCAACCTGCCCCAGACTCGGATCTCTGAGAAGGAGCATTCATTAGAAATAAACGGCGAACCTGTAAGGTACTAGTCAACTTACTGAACAGCGATCGTTCAATCCTTTCCCCTATTTTATTCCGATCAGTTTCTACCAAACAAACAGTATGAGTATGAATGTGCTCGGTGATAATGCAGCTACTTCAGCAGTACTGATCAATATATCAATACATCAATACATGACCGACATTAATGTATCTAGAACCAGACGTTAATGTATCTATAACCAGACCATAATGTATCTATAGCCAGACGTTAATGTATCTAGAACCAGACGTTAATGTATCTAGAACCAGACCTTAATGTATCTATATCCAGACCTTAATGTATCTATATCCAGACCTTAATGTATCTATATCCAGACCTTAATGTATCTATATCCAGACCTTAATGTATCTATAACCAGACGTTAATGTATCTATAACCAGACCTTAATGTATCTATATCCAGACCTTAATGTATCTATATCCAGACCTTAATGTATCTATAACCAGACCTTAATGTTTCTATAACCAGACCTTAATGTATCTATAGCCAGACCTTAATGTATCTATAACCAGACGTTAATGTTTCTATAACCAGACGTTAATGTTTCTATAACCAGACCTTAATGTATCTATATCCAGACCTTAATGTATCTATAACCAGACCTTAATGTATCTATAACCAGACCTTAATGTATCTATAACCAGACGTTAATGTATCTATATCCAGACCTTAATGTATCTATATCCAGACCTTAATGTATCTATAGCCAGACGTTAATGTTTCTATAGCCAGACGTTAATGTTTCTATAACCAGACCTTAATGTATCTATAACCAGACCTTAATGTATCTATATCCAGACCTTAATGTATCTATATCCAGACCTTAATGTATCTATAGCCAGACGTTAATGTTTCTATAGCCAGACGTTAATGTTTCTATAACCAGACGTTAATGTTTCTATAACCAGACCTTAATGTATCTATATCCAGACCTTAATGTATCTATATCCAGACCTTAATGTATCTATAACCAGACCTTAATGTATCTATATCCAGACCTTAATGTATCTATAACCAGACCTTAATGTTTCTATAACCAGACCTTAATGTATCTATAACCAGACGTTAATGTTTCTATATCCAGACCTTAACGTATCTATAACCAGACCTTAACGTATCTATAACCAGACCTTAACGTATCTATAACCAGACCTTAACGTATCTATAGCCAGACGTTAACGTATCTATAGCCAGACGTTAACGTATCTGTAGCCAGACGTTAACGTATCTGTAACCAGACGTTAACGTATCTGTAGCCAGACGTTAACGTATCTGTAGCCAGACGTTAACGTATCTATAGCCAGACGTTAACGTATCTATAACCAGACGTTAACGTATCTGATAACCAGACGTTAACGTATCTGTAGCCAGACGTTAACGTATCTGTAGCCAGACGTTAACGTATCTATAGCCAGACGTTAACGTATCTATAGCCAGACGTTAATGTATCTATAGCCAGACGTTAATGTTTAATGTTAATGTTTCTATTAACAACAGTGGTGACTTGGCATAACGAAACGAAAAGCTTTCTCTGCAGTGTTAGTGTTCATGTGCTGGTTCAAGAGGATCTGTCATCGTCTCTTCCTGTTGGAGAATCATCCAAAAACATTAACATGATCAGTTTGCTCATGGTGCTTCTCTGCGGGTTTGTAATGCTGGGTGTGTTTTCCCTGTTGTGTTTTGTTGTGTTGTGTTGTGTTTCATGGGGTTCAAAAGTCAAACGTTTATGGCTGGGAGTTTGTGTGTTGTAGGTTGGGTTTCCATGGGAATTTCCTAGACATAGTGGGAAGACGTTTTAATGAAGACAATTACGGTAATTAGGAAATGCAGCTATTATTAGGAACATCTGTACATCAGAATAGAGCGAGAGACAGAGAGAAGGTGATCTTCGTGTTTTTTACTGTGGCATGGTTGTTGGTACCAGTCAGGCTAGTTTGAGTATTTCAGAACTGCTGATCTAATGGGATTCCCACACATAACTGTCTGTAGAGTTTACACAGAATGGTGCAAAAAACAAACAAACAAACTAAAAAACACCCAGTGAGCATAGGTCTGTAGGCAGGAATGACAAAGTCTTTGGTAACTCAAATAGCCACTTTGCAATCATATTCACTGGAATAGAGCAGCCTCATGATGGAACTTCATATATACTATTATAAGCATGTGGTATTTCTGCCTTGTATCCAACCTAGGGCTAGACAATGAATCCTTTGTTGGTCATTATTGAGATATTGACCATTGCAATGGTAATATTATAAAAGAAGGCAATAAGCAGATTCACAAATGTTATGTACTGTGAACATCCCTAGCCAGTCCCTATTCAGTCGGAATAAAGAATGTTAATATATAGTGATCTGTACAGTGCCCTCCATTAATATTGGCACCCTTGGTGAATGTGAGCCAAGAAGGCTGTGAAAAATCATCTTTATTGTTTAATCTTTTGTTCACAAAAATATTCTGCTGTCAACGGACATGAAACAAATACAAACAAAAAAGGTTAATGGAAAAAAATATATTTGATAAATATGTGTGTACAACAATTATTAGCACCCTTTTACTTAATACTTTGTGCTACCTCCCTTTGCTCTGAGTCTTCTCCTATAATGCCCGATGAGGTTGGAGGCAAGGGATCTGAGACCATTCCTCCATACAGAATCTCTCCAGATACTTCAAACGTTGGTGAACTCTCCTCTTCAGTTCACCCCACAGGTTTTCAAGTCAGGGGACTGGGATGGTCATGGCAGGACCTTGATTTTGTGGTCAGTAAACCATTTTGTATTGATTTTGATGTATGTTTTGGATCATTGTCCTGTTGGAAGATCCAATCACAGGCCTTTTTTAAACTTTTTGGCAGAGGCAGTCAGGTTCACATTTAAATATCTGTTGATATTTGATAGTCCATGATGCCAAGTATCCTAACAAATATCCAGGAACTCGAACCGTCCTCTTCACAGTGCGTTGAGACAACTTAGATGCACATCCTCTTTCAGGTTGATTCATAACCTTTCCAGTTGACTGGAACTTCTGAATTATTGCTGATGGTGGAAATGGGAATTTTCAATGCTTTTGTGAAGCTCAACAACCTTTTGCCGCACATCACAGCTATATTCCTCGGTCTAATCCATTGTTATGTGTTGTATGACTTAGGGAATTTGGCCTATGTGTTACCTCACATTTATACCAAGTCATGGTTGAACAGTTTCCTGTTCCTAGTCACCCAGGTGTACTAATTGTTTTTTTTTTTTTTTTTTTTAATATCAATGGGAATATACTTCATATATATATATATATATATATATATATATATGTGATATCCATTGGAGCAGAGTATTTTTGTGATTTTTACAAAAAAAAATTTAAACATAAGATCAAAATGTTAAACAATAAAGACAATTTTCCTTGCTTATATTTGCCAAGTCTGCCAATATTAGTGGAGGGCATTGTAGCTATGACATCACAGTAATTATCACAAGTATTATTGTTTTCAGCATATAGACTGACTCCTCTGTTACTTAAGTATCTTATTAAATACTAGCACGTTCGCCTCACACCTCCAGGGTTCGTTTCCCGCCGGGGCCGTGTGTGTGCGCGGAGTTTGCATGTTCTCCCTGTGCTGTGGTGGTTTCCTCCGGGTACTCCGGTTTCCTCCAAAGACATGCATGGTAGGCGGATCGGCGTGTCTAATGTGTCCGTAGTGTACGAATGGGTGTGTGAGTGTGTACGTGATTGTGCCCTGCGATGGACTGGCCCCCTGTCCAGGGTGTACCCGCCTTGTGCCCGATGCTCCCTGGGATAGACTCCAGGTTCCCCGTGATCCTGAAAAGGAGTAAACGGTAGAAGATGGATGGATCTTTCTTTGTTGTGAATGTTTAATTTTCCATCCTTTTCCATTTAATATAATATTATTTCATTTTTAGACGTTGAGTAAAGGTATACCTCAAGTTCATACTTTCGTACTTTTTCACACGTTTCTATAAATCCACCACTGTTCTGCTGATGGCACCCTGTTTGTGAACATAAATATTGTGACACTTATGTCTTTAAGTAGCACACCATGGTTTCAGCAATGTTTGTATTCCACTATATGTTGCAATATAATTACAATATAGCCTGTGTAACCCTAATCCATGTTGAAATGCTCCACCCAATCCATATTTGTTTACCATATGACTTTGTTCAGCCAAGTTTGAACAGTTCACACACTCCGGCTGTTTACTTTTTTGACCCTTTTACCAAAGAATATTGTATTGAATTTCTGAAAGGTCATAGAACTCTGATGAGTAAAGTTTCACAATTAAGACATCTTTCTCTTCTGCAACTTCAGTCCCTTGCTTTAATTCCTCTGCTTGTCTTGCATTCACTTAAATCCCATGCCTTCTGATTCACTTGACTGCTGTGGTGCAAATGATTTCGGTGATCTTCAGTAATGTGTAGCCCATCGTGATAATGCACTGCCTTTCCTGGTGTTCTAGCCAACTCCTCTTCCAGTCACTCTGAGCAGGGTCTAGTGGGAGGCTGTACCAGTGCCTCGGCTCAGGCGAACAGTCAACCCCCTTCCCTGAGGGCTTTTCTGCCAGAACGTTGTGTTTGTGAGGAGGCGGCATTCCATGAAGAAATCGCAGGTCTCATGCTGTAACAGTGAAGCTGAACAAGTCCTCTAATTAGGAAGCGGAAGACTGTGATAACATGATGAGTGCCGAGGAATGGGGGAGTCTTTGTAGAACTGAAACTGACAAACTCAGGCTGTAGATTCAGCACAGAATACACAGAACTGACAGCGGTAAAGATCGACACGGTATATTCTTAACTAACCTATGGTCTTATGTGTATTTTAAAGGTTCAATGACCTTATTCAAACCCCACACATACACTTGCAATCAGAATTATTCGACTCCCATTGCAAATCAGATTTATTGTCAGCATTTTTGTCAGACTTTCAGCTGTAATGAACAAATCAAACAAAAACAATGCCTCAAATGGTTTCCTCGAATTCAAATGGAAATGCGACTGATAATGACTTCTCCAGTTTCAGAATTATTCAACCCCCTGAATAGAATCCCTCACGACAACACAAATATACAAAACAGCTGTTGTCTCAAGCTACACCTGATACAGCTAATCAAGGCCTTCATTAGTTGCACCAGGTGTGCTTGAGCTGGAAAACATGAAATACCTGAACTGGCTAGGGGTCGAAAATTTATGAAATACCTGGACAGGGCAAGAAAAAGGAAGCAATTGCATAAAATTGTTTTGCATGGCCTTTCGCAGTGGCATTTGTTGGTAAATGAGACCTTTTAGCTGTACTCATGTTCGACGCACGTGGAATGAAGAGGGCTTTGGCTGAATGCGCGTTGTGATGAAATCACATAAAGCCACTTGGCCCAAATCTGCGGTCATTTTTGAAAAATCGCAAGCTTCTCTGAATATTGTGGCATTTCCTTGATTTCTGTGAACACAGCCCTGGAGAGACTGTTAAATGCTGTATTCAAATTTGTTTTTGAGTGCTGTTTTTGCATTATCGATAAAACATGGCAATAGCTGTAGTCTAACAACGTTAATTGTTGTTTTATGTCTTGTTTCTATTGTAACTTTCTTTCCAAATGTATGTTGCTTTCCAGCCGCTGTTTTAAGCTAAGGTATGATTGAAAACTTAATTGTAAATTTAACTGTAACTAATTACAATTTCATTTCAAATCAAATTCAAATGAACTGTAATATTTATATAGGATTTTTTTTCTTTTCTTTTTTTTTTTACATTTATACAGCTTCCCTACATTGTTGGCCATCTGTTGACCTTTCAGAGGGAAATGAGCAGTAATCAAAAGTGTGCTAACAGTACCCACAACATTGTATAGGGTTATTATGTGTAACGTTTACTCTTCCTCTTTCAGTCAGACCTACAATGCTCTCATTGAGACGGTGTGTGCAGTTGTTAACCACATGACAGATGGAGCTGTCTCTGGCTTTATTAATCTTAGTCTTCCCGGGCTCAGTGCTGGCATGGAGATTCCTTTCTGGTAAACAGAGTAGTATTTTGGAAAACCATAAGTTTTTAACTCTGTTATCCATGGGTGGTAACATGAAAAGGGGAAAGAGGAATCTCTACTGGGATTAGTGGGAGTGCAGAGAAGTAGAATAGCAAGTAAAGCCAGAACCCGTGAGCATAATATTTTTCATGACCCATTCCACCCGAGTTTAAGACACAAGCAATATTGCAAAACTTTATTCTCGCTTCTTTCTTGCCGTCGTGTCACCTCTCATCTCTTATGCGAAATTTTCTTAGATTTGCTTATAATTTTCCTTCCGTCAAAATATGCTCTTCATTTTTGATCTTCGTGCATTTTATATTATGCAATCATCAGTACCTTCTGCCAGTCTGGTAAAAAGGTAAGATATATATTTTTTTCCGAATGCATGGATGCTCAAGAGAATGCCTTCTCATTTCAAAAGGGTCTCCTCTAGTTAGGGTCCAGTACCGTGTTACCGAGATCCATATTACTCTTGGGGTTATCTGCACCATTCTGTGGATGTGTATGGGGCACAATTACAGCTTTTGTTTGTTTTGTTTGTTTTGTTTGTTTGACTTCTTTTGGAGTGGATAAGAAACCCTTTGGTTCAGGCCTTATGAGAGATCGTGGCATGGTAATGCATTGCAGCGGGAGGCAAAGAGCCTTTTTGGTTCTGCCAAGCTTTGAGAGATCGGGTCCCACCCAACCCGCAATGACAATGGGCCTGTGTGGCTGTTTGAATATCCTATTCTCTGACTGTTGTGGTTCACTTGGAGCACACAATGGTCTCATTTAACATAATTTATTTCCAGAGGCCCTGCTTGTCACCAATCTGATCCTGTTTACCCCTTCCAGCATTGCCCCCACACCTGATATTTCAATTTTGATAACTCCATAATCTATGGTCGCTGTTTGACCCGCATAGGAGAGGAGAAGAAGTGAAACACGCACGCTTCTCTGATGAATACTTTATTTATTTATTTTTTTTTACGAGTGCAGTATACCACAAGCCTATAAAAATTTGAAAGAAATACCAGTAGGAGGGTAACGTAAATAATGTTAAAAATCTAAATATTAATTAACATTTAAACGTGGCCGGGTGCCATTCCTGGAGATGGATCCGGAGATTTGTAGGCTAGTGTTTGCCTGTATATATGGCTTCATCCAAATTTATTGGTTCAGCTCGAATACAAAGTGTTCCCAGATCGCCGATGTAACATTTGGTTTCCCAGCAAGATCCATCACAGCAGCAGAACTCGAATTGAAATCGCTCAATTCGCCTGACTGTATTCTGCCGTGCTTAAACAAACCTGTGCTAAACTAACAGACAATACTATATAAAGTTTGATTATGATCATGTAAGTTGTGTATTAACACAAAATCTCCCACTATATGATAGGCTATAAATACAAATGAATATTGCAGCTGTTATTATTATATTGTATACGAAATGTTGTACTTTGTACTTGTCATAGTGCAAACTCAAGCAGAAACATTAACTACCACCGCAGTGGTGCGGTTGTCATGGCCACCCTCACAGCCCTAGCCTGCGTACATATTGGAACAGTCAGATATGGTTTTGTTTTTCTTGTTTTTTGCTTTTGCTGTAGGATTAAGATGATCACGTGCATGGTCTGGTGACTGTAATTACTGCTGATCTCTGCCCTGCCTCATGTTTCTCTCTCTTCTTTGTTTTTCTCTTATTGCCATTGTTCTCGTCTCTCTTCATCATCATGTGTTGGCCTGGATGGATTTATTAAGATTCTCATCCACCCTGCATGCTTGCAAAAGTGGGCTGGTTTTTATGGACCAAACATATTAAGACAACAAAATAATTTCGGTTATTCCAAATTCATACTGGCTTCTGAATTCAACACTCATTTCTCCAAGGTGCTGCCTCATCCAAGTCTGAAGAAAAGTCTACTTTATGAGAATTTGAGAACAGCAGTGCTGCAGAAGCTTTCAGTATTTCAGTATACTTCCTCTGTACCTCAGAGCAAGGAATCCTCAAACTTTGCTGGTGCTAGGTTTCCAGGATGGGACATTGGGAAGCATTTATTTTAAGGATATTTAGTAGTGCGTTCGCTCACCATGGCCTTCAGTGTACTGAAATCTCTTCACAGGCCCCTTGACCTACCCTATTCCTCTCGGGTCAAGGAGCAGGCCATTTTCTGCATGTGTTTGAATAGAAGAATTTTCTTAACTTATAAAAGGTTGCTGCTGGTTTCCCCCTTTCTTTATTCCTCTGTATTTCATACAAACACAAGTTTGCTGCTTGTGTTGGTTACTTGTTTTTTTTCAGTGAGACTCGGACTTTCAAAGCCCCACCCCTTTTATTACTTTGGATTATAAAGTTAAAAGACCTAGCACATGAATGGTGGATCAGAATGATGGATTCAGCCTCTTCCCAAATTCAACCCTGACTGATTTCTTCCAGATTTTTCTTTAAACCATTGCATTGTTCTGAGAGTCAGATTGTTAGGCTTTTCATTCATATCTCTGTGGACCTATGGATAAAGAGGGAGTAGTCAGGTCAGGTTCTTCTCTCATGCGTTTTCATATCCTTTTAGTAACTCTACAATTTCTTAACTTTGAAATTCCATACTGTTATAGTAAAGTAAATATTTCAGTAGCATTAATCCAAATGTGTCACGCCATAAAGAAGTATGCATTTTGTTGAATTTTATTCAGTGTGTCATGTTCATCACTGTTGTTTGAATTATTATTTTCATGCCTCTGCCACTAGGTAGTTGGAGGTATTATGTTTTCAGGTCATCTGACCGTCTGTCCGTCCGTCTGTCCATGCATGAGGCCATCAGACACACTTGTTAGCATGATATCTCCAGAACTAGTGGTTGGATGTTTGTAGGATTTATATGGAAATATAAATGTAACCAGCCGATGAACAGATTAGATTTTGGAATTGATCCAAACAGGGTCAAGATGAAATGTCTGAACTAGTTTTTCTCCAATAGGTTCCTTCCAGTTTGAAGTATACTGTAAGGATATTTCATGCATACAAAATTAGTAGCAACAACAACTAGGTTTGTGGTAGAGACCTCCCCGTTAACACCATGAGTTCTTCTAAATTTATTACGGTATGTCAAAGTTGTTTAACTTTAATTAACAAGTTATATAATTAACAGACCTACAACTTACTAGGCATATTCTCGTGTTGCTGTATTCTGCTAAAGGTTAAACGTGTAGCTACTTGCTTTGTGGCCTTTTCAACAATGCCAGGGAATGGCGTTGTGTTTTTTAGGCTTAGTCCTGTTGATTTAACTATCCTGGCCACATCGTGGTTTTGGTTTCACCTCTATGAGCAGAATCAGTTGGTTTTAGAGTAAGGAGTCCTGAACACATTTAATGGTATTGAATTTCCAGGTCTGAAATTGAAAAATCATTGATGTGAAGGATATTTAACAAGCTGTAGGACTGGGTTTGTGAATTTAGTACCTGTGTGTCCACTCAGTGGTTGTTGAACATGGCCTTCAGTGTACTGAAATTCGAGAGATCTAACCTAACTGTGGGAAGATGGATGGATGCTGTGCTTCCTTCTTCGTCAGCACTGTTCGGGCTGATCAGACAAAACAAGGCAATGGGCCAAAGAAAACAAAGTCATCATCTTCCTTTGAAGCATCGTAATGCCATACAGTTTGCCAGGAAAGCTCAGACACCCTCAGCCATGACAAAAAGCTAGTAAAAGAAGGGAAGGAGAGACACGGATATGGGTTCAGCAGCCAGACCGGTGTTTTGGAAAGTGGCTCATGGAGCATTCCTCTGAAAATTGACTACATGCATAGGTGTAGAAACTGTACAAAAGCCCACTTTGTCCTACCGGAGAGTTTAAAAGGGACCACTTATCCCAGTTGTTTTCAGTCGAGTTATTTTTCAAGGTGTGTTGCAGTTGACATGAGGCTTTGTTTAGACTCCCTGCTTTCTTGGCAGGTCTGAACCAAATCTTCTTAATACATGAAAGTAGCACTTGTTCTTCAGAGATTGCTTTTGGCACACGACTACGTTCCAATGCTGTGTCCGACCTGTCAGCCAGAATCTCCTGAAAAACCTTCAATTATGTCTCGGCAGAGAATTAGGGCCTGTCCAATTCCATCATCATTCAGTCTTTCTGCCATACAGCACATCATAGTCCAACGCGATGCTCTCTGTGCTTGTATTTTTCCACTGTTAAGTGACACGCAGCTGTTTTGTCTGTTCTTTTGTTGCTCATATCAAGATAACACATCCTGAGCATTATCACTAGAGAAGCCTTGGTTGACTGGGTGGGCCAATGCAAGCCCTTGGTGGAATATTTAATGTCAATACACGTCACAATACAAGTGCACTGTATGGCTTCGTTTTGGAACTGTGAATTTCAGGTATTGTTCTTTGTTTCACCATATCCTGAAGCAAGTAGCAACAGAGGGTTAATGAAAAGAAATGAGTGCAAGTGCAGGGGCAAAGTTCAGCTGTCAGGAGAAGCTGTAAAGAAATATGGAAATTCTCTTCCTGAGCTGTGTTTGTGAGAGTCCCATGTTTTACCTTTCCTGAATGTTGTAGTCAGTCGAGAGTAAAGAATGTCAAGCACTCTTAGTTTGAAAAGGCGTTTTTTAAGGTCAAAGGAGCTCGTGTACATTGTCATTATCTTTCCCTCGAATGGCAAATATTTTTAAGCTAAAACGAAAAAAGGAAAAAGTCGTAGGTGTCCTTGAACGGATTGCCCTCGCTACGTCAGTCTCTCAAGTTCCCTCAAACAATGGTCGTGGTTCTAATTAAGCAGTCAAGTCCAATAAAAGTTTTCAAACGATAGTATCAGCTGGTTCAGATGCACCAACGACCTGATCCTGGTCTTGCAAGAACTCATTTTTGGCACGGCATTAACTTTCATTGCAAATGAGATACTTTACAAATGACTAAATGCTATATCTGATCCAGTGTCCATGTTGCTAGAATGTAGCCAAGTTTGACAGTCTACCATTTCGGATATCAATGCTCGAACACTGCTCAGATTCCAGTCCAATCAGTTCCACAGTGAAATTGTAGCAGTTCCAGATGTCTTCGTAAAACTCAATATGGATAGAATTGAGACCAAGTCCAATGATGTCAATTCAAAATTGAGTCCAACCACAGTTAATGACTCCAGATATAAGACCAAGAAAGCCTGTTTATTGCCTATTGAAATGCTTCCTGGTTCAGCTGGAAAGTTTGGTGACATGAAATTCTGACTGTATTCGAAAGTTGCATAGAGCTAATTTGCAGTATGGTATAATGATTATCATTATAGTCGAAGTTTTTCGTACATTCTTTGATCTCCGCTTGCGCTTGGTTGTTGTTTGTTTGTGTAGACATGACAATTGCGCAGATAACTGACAGGTTTTTCCACTTTAACTTGTGTAGCGTCTGAGTCACTTGTCTCAAATGATCAGTGTGTTACGCCAAACCTGCAGGTCTGTCATGAATTCTGCTTCTCATATTTTGTAAATTTACAGTCATGTGAAAAAATAAGTACACCCCATGGAAATTGTTGGTTTTTTTTTTTATTATTTATTTTATACATATTTCGCCGAGTAAACATTTGATCCTCTTTCAAAGCATTGTTTATTAATAAAAATGCACTCTATCAAATGACACAACATTGACATTTTGTTGTAATTTTCACAATTAAACTGTTCAGCCACATGGAAAAATTAAGTAAACCCCTACATTTATCACATCTTCAAATCCATAAAATTAGAATCAGGTACTCAAGATATCCCTCTCATATTTAGTGTCTGGTGTTCCGTTTGTGGTTTGAGGTGTTAGTTAGCACGTTCTTGCATTTTCCTGCAAGGGTGTATTTACTTTTTCCACAGAAGAATATCACATCTATTGATATTTCTGTTGAAAAAAACAATTGAAAAGGCTAATTTTCCTTGTGGTTTTGTTCAAGTATATCCTCTTTATTAATAGGCACTGTTTCAAAGATGATCGAATGTTTGCTTTTGATCAAAAAAGTCAAAAAAGGCAACAGTTTCCACGGCGTGTACGTATTTTTTTCACATGACTGTAGCTCCTCAACTGGGTTGCTTGAGACTTTTTGCGGAGGTGTCCTTGAGTGTGAGCACATGCTGTTCCATTTCTGTAAATGGAGCAAGGTTTTTTTTGTTGTTGTTTTTTTTTCTTCTTTTTTTTTCTGCATCTGAACAGAATTTGGGTCTGTGATGTCCTGGGCTGATTTGGAATCACAAATTTTGGAATTAGACATTGTTGACAATTCAGCAATAATGCAGTTTAGTATATTTAGTTAGGTCTAGTGTAGCACCCTGGTTTTTTTTTTTTTCGTTATGATGGCCATTTAATGTTTTTCTAAACAAATGGAAATGAGTGTTTATTGGGGATCTTTATATGATCTCTAACCACATCTGTACTCCTAACGTCAAGCTGTCCTATATTCCCCCCTGAGTTTCCACATGGCCCTGTTTCTCTTTCTTTCCTTTTCTGGAACAAGATTAGCATGATAAGGATGGCATGTTCTCCGAAAGTCTGCAGAGCCCGTACCTCTGATGAGGATGCAGCTAGTTAAGACCAAAACTAAGCCTTGGGCTTTGGCTGTAAGATTTCGTCTGTTTTATTATATAACCTGTGTCAGTGCAGGTTATTGACTTTTTGTTCTGTTTTGCATGTTGCAGTGTGTTCCTAATAGGACACCCATTGAACACACAGCACTATGTTCAGGAAGTAAAGCCAGATATGAGATATTGGACATGTGCCAAGTCCTAGCGCTGCTGCTGTATGCGAGAAGCAATTCTTTAAGGTGGATTGTCTGTCAAGGTTGCATGCCAATCTTGGGTAAATTCACTTTGGTTTTGAAAAAGGGATTATATATGGCAATGCTTGAGCTAATTTGTAGCTCATACTTCAAAGAAAACATAAATGTTGCTTATAAGTGAAGTTTGTGCTGCTCAGACAGGTTCAATCTGTTGTGTTAGATGCAATCTTCCAGTGCTTTGTTTTTTTATCCAAGTCAAGCCCCTGAAATAGGTCTTGTCTAAGAGTTTTGGTCTGGCGTAAAGTGCGTCATTGTTCTTCAGTGTATATATATATATATATATATATATATATATATATATACTTAATATAACAGTACACAATGTTCTGTTTCTTTAAAAAAAAAAACTCTTATAAAGAGTAATCAAAGGTCTTGGGTTAATTCATTTTTTTTAATGCATGTTATGTTTTAGAATGAAGGTGTTGTCTTCCATGTTTTGGTTCATATCCATAGAGCTGCATGTTGCTTGTTGGCATAGCAACAAGACAACATGCAGTCAGGCCTGCACACTTCTCCTTGAATGACCTGACACCTGACGCAGTCTGAAGATTATTGCTGCTTTCGACTTGCCTTATAAAGTGGTCATTTCCGGGTGGTACGACGTCATTTTCCACCTTAGGCACGTTCAGCTCGATGCCTCCATGTTTGTCTTTTATTATATCTTGTCTTTTGTTATATGTTGTTGTAAACAGCGAAGTGTATTGTCAGAGCTTGTATAGTAATTCTACAAGCAAACGTGCGTATATTGCTTGATCTAATGCAGATAGTTGTGTATATACAGAACTCATTTAAAGGTAAAGGAAGTGGTGCTGTGTTTATTCCCGATGCTGTGCGCGGTCATGTTGATTTGACATCGCTCGGTAAATGGGGAACGAATTTGGTTCAAGTTGAGAGGGTGTTTTCATTGGCTTCTGTTGGTTGGAGGTGAGGAATTACAAGTTGCGAGCTCACGATGAACGCCACATAATTGCTGCAGAATGCGCTAAATATGATTATGAAGTTCCAGTCAGTCCTGTATTCTACTTCCTATAAGCATTACAGGCAGAAGATGGATCCTCTTCTGTTGATCTTTGTGCAACTCACCTGCTTTACTTACTCTTTCTCTCTTTATGCGCCTTTGACCAACTCGAAAGGAATTTAGCTTTGAAGAGTAATCTGATTAAGTATGTGCCTCATATGTCAAGTATTTGTCAAATTCTGAAGAAGACGAGCTTTCGGTTTGTGCGCGTCAGCATTAGTGTGACTGGTTTGTTTGCCACTTAACGTCACAGGGTGCTGACACACTGAAACAGCTGTAATAAGCAAGTAGCCTGTTACAAAACCTTTACATGTAAAATGTACTTTCTATAGAGTTAGCGCACACTAGCTGCGTTTACATGGACAACAATAATCCACTCCATAATCATAATCCGATTAAGACCATACTCTAATTAAGAAACTACCATGTAAACAAATTTTGCTTACCTTAATCTAATTAACGTCATACTCGAATGAACGTCGTGTGGCAGTTTTCACCACATTTTGCGACAGGACACGATCACACGGCAGATTTACGTTTTCCGGCGTTCTGGAGAGTTCGGCCGTGTCCCAAATCGCATACTTTCCTACTATAGGCCTGTAGTGGGGTAAAATACATGCATCTCGTCTACTAAATAGACAGCAACTATGCGATTTGGGACACACCCACGGCTTCACGCAGTCGTCTATTAGCACGTACATCATGCCAAATAATTAACTGCACTTAAAGCGTTCGTAAAAAAAATTAATAAAACCACCCAAAACTATACGTATACGCACCATACCGAAGACCAACTGTATGTTGATGCATGAAATTCTGGAGGGGCGTCGGACGGCGTGGCGCGGTGACGTAATGACGTGTGACGTGTAATCTAATTATGTTCTATAACGTAAAACAGGTACATGACGAGTATTCTAAAAGCGACTCATGTAAACACCTTAATCACATTATTATCATACTCCGAGTACGGTCAATAATTAGATTACTGCTGTCCATGTAAACGTAGTCACTGAGAAATCCTAATACCTAAAATAACTACAGTTGCAATAAAAAAAAGATTCAGCCCCCATCGCAAATCAGGTTTATTGTCAAAGTGTACAGACTTTCAGCTGTTTGTAATGAACAAATCAAACAAAAGCAAGTGAAATAGTTCAACACAACGAATGCTTCAAGTGGTTTCCCCGAATTCAACTGAAGATGCAACTAATAGTGATTTCTCCAGTTTCAAAATGATTCAACTTCCTGAATAGAATATTCATTGGGGGTTGAATGATTTTGATTGCAACTCTATCTGCATATCTCATTCTGTAATCTGCAGGCTCTGAGGCTAGGTTAAGAGGGTAAAGCACTGAGCTCTTATCAGCTTTGCATGCCAGAGATGAGACTGTGGTTAACATGGCGTGGCAGAGCTGCTGACGTGTCGTTCCCATAGCCAGAATCCTGTATGCAGAAGATTAGTCCGGTGAGGGTTCTGCCATCAAAAAGAAACAGACACATCTGGGGATCAGTGAGTTAAACCAGAGACATTAACCCCCAAATTCCAGTAATCTGTCGTAAGCACGTCTCTAACAGCTGCAGCATTTTCTCATAGCATTCTTTTAGTCTTTAGGTCCTTCAGTCTTGTAAATGGTGGGACTCTTCAAAATTGGCTCACTTGCCCGATTATATAAAAACTAAACACCTAATGTGACTTTATTGATGTGTTTAACCTTGGATCTAAATTGAACTCAACTGCACATGATCTAAATTTGTAGGCTGGACTGGATTTTGTTGGGCAATTGAGGTAATGATAATGCGGTTTCGACATGGCACTCGGTCAACAACATGGTGAAATGCTGCAGATTGAGAAAATGACGTAGGGCGTTCGCTCCAAAGCAAGTCTCTTTCGGGCTTCTTTCAGAGGGTGAGCAAGAGGTTAGGTTGTCTAGGACGGTTTCACAAGCCTTTATGTCTTAAAGACAAGTAGAGACAGCTGAAGACACGTTAGAGTCCAGATCAGATTTTGTTCCATTTGTTCATGTCCTTTCTTCCTTTTGTTCCCTTTTCATGTCATCGTTGTCGCTTCTTTGCTGGCACTGTTACTCACTCATCTCATCATCATCTAATTTTTGCCTCCACTCCATTCCACAGTTTGGGATTGTACTCCCTCTCGAAGGCAGATCCTGACACTATGAGTTACTGCTAATACTGTTATTCATTTTTTTATTCTTTTATTCATTATTTTTTACTTTGGGAGGCATCGTGTTTGGGGATCTTCAGAATCATTTCTGACATCACTATGTCATTTAAAACACAATCAGACTAGTGTTAACTAAGTAGCAACTAGTTGATTAACTACACCTAACTTAATTATCTAGATAAGTTGTGAGGTGGTTCATTTTAAGCATGGAATGTCTTATCAAAATCCTGTGAGAATGAATATATTTCTTAGGGGACTTTCCCATTCAGTTTGACCATGTCAAATGACCATTCGTGCAAACTGGGCAGGCGCGTACAGGTGTAAACAGGAAGTTGGTTGCTAGTCACCGGCAGGCACAACAAACCGGCGTTACATGTAGGACTTGAAATGAACGCCGCTTGAAATGAGATTTGCTGCTGATTGCGCCAATCGTTGCTCGCCGCTTGCGCATGTAGTGCGCAGCTGCAGTATTATGAAATACAGAATATAACGGCACAGTAGCTGCTAAGAATGACAACAAAGCCTGCAAAGTTTGCGGTTCAGTCTCCGTGTTATTGCTTATACAATCAAGGTAGGGTAATAGTCATGTGGTAAGGGCTTGACGAATCAGGGAAGGATACACTATGATCCAGAAGACCCAATCAGGGAGCGAATGTGGGTGAAGCCACGCCTTCCTTTTCAAAAAGTCTTCGTTTTGGTCAGTTTACACTGAAACGTGAGCCTGGTGTTTTCATACTGAAGCGCGATCTTCAGCGTTTCTAAAAGTCTCTGTTTTCGAGGGCCGACAGCGCCGGAATTGTGTGGATGACGGGCGTAAAAGTTATGCGTTTTACAACGAAAAATACCTAGTGTAAACAGGACCTACCTGTAGGAGGTGGTCTGATTTCGGTTGCACTATAACCTACGCGTGTGTTTGAGCTGATGACATCATTAGTTTCCACAACACGTGTACCACGAGTGGCAGAGGAATTTTGTGAGACACCAAAGAGGTCCACTGTTGCGCATAATATCTGCTGTGGCACAAGTGTTGGTCCGGAACAACCATGCCCTGATTCAGACCGCAGCAAACGTGTCCAATGTGAAAACCACCTTAGTCCACAGCCTCCTGAATATGGTCCTGGAGAACCACCTGTCCTGCACATTTTAGTCTGTTCCCTGCTCCCAACACACATGACTCAACAATTCAGCTAATTAACAGCCTTTCTTGATTTAAAGCGGGTTTGTTTGAGCAGGGAAAACACTAAAGTGTGCAGTACGGGATACTCTAGGTCCGGGGTTGGGAACCTTTGTTAATGTTGACTGACTTAGAAACAAACAACTTGCTCACATTTCTGTAACATGACTGTTGAAGCAACAGTTAGGTCCTGATCAGACTTCTGGGACTATGTATACACCAAGAACAACACTATGCTACAATCTGCTATACTAGCTTCAAATTAGCCACAATAAGGCCTCTCAGTGAGCAGCTAGTCTCTGATTGGTTCAGAACTACCCAGAAACCTGCATTTCCGATTAGGAAGGACTGGTTCGCGTTTACTGGGACCGTTATGCTTTGTTTAACATAAACTACACCGGTCAGTAAGTAAAGCACCAGTATCTTGATGATGATGTTAGAAACACAGACTTCTGAATGGGTGACTTTTATTAAATGTACAGTGTGATGTTTGAACATTTGCAGTTCCATATGTTGGTTTTACAACAGAGATACTGACACATCGTAAAAAAAAAAAATCTATCAGTTTTAACTAGTCTGGCAAGTGTGCTGAACCTGCAAGTTTATTCATTTCTACAACATCAAATTTGTACCGAACAGTTCTTCCCATGCCAAAAAGGCTTCATCTTGCACCAATACCAGCTTGTTGTTAAATCAGATCTAGCTGATTTTATTACTTTAAAAAAACAAAAAAAACACAAACATGACTTTATTGGTCATTTGACCTGACTGCTTAATTCAACAACATGGCCAAAAGGGAACTCTGAAAACATTATCTCAATAAAAGGTTATAGTTACTTCAATTAATGAATATGTTGTATGTTAAAGAGCTAGTTTATTAATTTATTGAATATTCAGACCACCCCATTGTTGCTCTCATACATGTATGCTACAATTATTGGAGTAGTGGTAGCTCAGCAGTTAAGACCTTTTAACTTCTAATCAGAAGGTTGTGAGTTCAAATCCCAGCACCACCCAGCTGCCACTGCAATGAGATAAATGTAATTTGCTCTGGATAAAGGCGCCTTTCAAATGCAGTTTAAAAAACAAAACGTTAAACAGCATTGGTCTTGTTCTAGTGAGCGAGAGTGTTTTGAGGACACCAAAGATTGGGGTACTATAAGAAGAATTATTTTTTTTCCCCAATTCAGTTTAACTGTATAGTGCTTTTTACGATGGACATTGTCTCAAAGCAACTTTACAGAAACATATAAACACAGGATACAGATTTAAAATTTATCCCAATTGAACGAACTCCCTAAGATGATGTGAGGAAGAAGCCTTGAGGGGAACCAGACTCCGAAGGGAACCCGTCCTAGTCTGGGAAACAACGGATAGTGTGAAAGTAAAAGAAAGTTCATTATGGTTTAATATGAAATCTGTTTGTTGAACTGGTCCACTGTTCAAAGGAGACCCGAGTGCAAAACTGCGTGTTGTAATTTCAGTCCTTAGAAGTGACCGTAGTCCCAGCAACCACAACGAGAAAGTCCATCTGGAATTGGGAGCTCCATCCAGAGGTAGGGCATCTGAACGGATCAGGCAGGTCCGGAGAGCAGAAAGGACCAGGATCTCTGGTATCTCCATAAAATCATGTATCTGATGAATCCTGCGCTAAAAGTTTTGGGATGCCGGGCTGTGCCCTTCTTTTGTGGTTTCTTTTGCCTTTCGCAGGCGCCTAGAGCAGAAAGAAACTTTTCCATTATTTGTGGATACGACTCATCCCATTCATTCCATGCTTTTTGACTTTGTTTGCATGCACTACATAATTGAAGGCCTTGGGCAGAAAATATGTTTTTGATTGACTGAGACCAAAAAAAAAAAGAAATAAGAAAACATTGCTGTTGGTTATTATCATTGTACGCCTTGAATTGTCAACAGTGCTTGTATTTCTGCCACTGCCACCACTGAGAATTAAACTGGATTAAATATCAGAATGCATTATACAGCGTTTGTGGTGGCCGCAGACGCGATGGGACCGCAGCCGTCACATGCTTTTTCCTTTCATCTCATTTAACAAAGATTCTAGCCTTTACATTTTTCCATCTCGTTCATGACTGCTTGGTTTGTGGAGGGCTTTCATGTATCACATATATCAGATGGCTGTGACTCAGCTGGCTTACAGACATGAAGCCCATAAAAGAGAAACTAAACCCGTTCTCCGCCCAGGGGCTTCAGCTGGTGTAGAGCTGTGTACTGCATATCCAGGTGCTCTTATTCAGTATAACCAGATAGCGATCTTCTGATGTATCGCCCGGACAGCACGTCTCAAAACCGGTTCTGCTTTGGATTTGTTATCAGCTACAAAACTGCTGGCTGTGAATTATTTATATGACTGCAGGTAAATTGCCAATTTCTATGTTGAACAAAAAAAAAAAAAAGCGCAGCTAAATCGGCCATGTCGAAATACTGATGTGTTGTGAGATTCCATATTTCTCTGGATTTTTCTTACTACTGGAAGTATTGCTGGCTTTGTGATGACTGTGAATAAAGGTTTTGATAAATTTCATAAATTATGGGCATGTTCAGTGAGATTTCCACAGTCCCACTGTCTTCAGCAGAGCTATTGAAAGTCGGTTGTCCATTCAGAGTCAGATGCTAAAAAAAAACTTGTCTTTTCAATATACCCATTGCAGTTTATCTTTATAAGTGCAAAGAAGTTCAAATAATTATGGAACCAACTATAAAACAGACCTGTATGAAATATCAAAGTCCTCTTTCAAGACACTTGAATGGCAGTGTGCATCCTTACATACATTTTACTTTGCAACTGGGGACCACATCTGCGTACATATGCTGAATTTGTAACCTAGTGAGGAAAATACAGTTATTTATTAAATGTAACTGGAACAGGGCAGGGGGCATGGTGGCTTAGTGGTTAGCACGTTTACCTCGCACCTCCCAGGGTTGGGGGTTTCATTCCCGCCTGACTGTGCCCTGTGATGGTTTGGAACCCTGTCCACGGTGTCCTTCGCCTCATACCCTGAGTCCCCCATGATAGGCTCCAGGCTCCCTGTGACCTTGATAAGCGATATAGGAAATGCATGGACGGATGGCTTGAGCACGGCAGTTAGCTTCATAAGTTGTTAGTTAGCTATGTTGATTTGATTGCTAACTACATTATATGCTAATTTGCCGCTTCTATGTTAAGTCTTGGGCATGTCTGTAAAATTGTCTCAGGGTCAAGTTCGCACCACCTGCTGCTACACTCACACATCTCATTAGAAATAAATTCTGGAAGTACGATTGTCTTCTCCCTCGTGATAAACCCTTAACGCAAACAAAATCCGATTTATGTTCAATACGATTCATGTTCAAATTGTTATACTGGTAAGAACCATTCGTGTTTAGTCTCGTGAGTTTCTAATAGACTAGCCTCGTTCTACAGCATTGCCTGTATTACCTCAGTTTCAGACCTCTAACTGTGGTTGGCTATAATGGGCATGTAGGAACATATTGTAATGCTGAACTGCTGTTACTTCTCTTTTGACAGTGGTATTGTACATAATAGTAATTATTGCAGTTCTCGATTTATAATCTTTATTCATAATGTACGGTGACCTCACGTCTGCTGAATGATCTCATTCACTGTTCAACCAGCTGTTGTTTGGCTTAATTATGATGATACAGTTGCTTTGTAACGCGTGATGATGGTTTTGATGTTTACTAGCTGTCACCGTAGTCTTTTTTATAAGACCGATACCTCATCTGTAAAACACCCACGTAGGCAGGGGTGCAGATGCACACATTTGGAGGCATGATGGGACCTGCTTTGACCTCGGGTACGAGTTAAAGGCGTGCTGATTCAGGAAAAGGCTCCTGAAGGTAAATGCTCAATAAAACAACTTTAGGGGAAATTTTAAGGTTCCCCTGTGCCTTCTTGCTCACTGCGATGTGGAATGGCCGTATATTTGAGAAACTAACGAACTATTACCAAATCTTGCCTTTAGTTTGGTTTGCATTTCGATTGTAGCCTCGTTAGAAACTAGTGTGATGTGTTACACAAGGATATTGGGAGACCTTGGGAGTCCGTGCTCATTCTTGTACTTGTATCTGCCTGTTTAAGAGGATGATTCTTTATTCCGTCAAGACATTAGGACACTACATGACTTTCAAAATGAGAATTGTTGCTCTGCTCACACTACAAGATTATCACTTGTGATCCCTTGTTTTGTGGATGTTGTGGTGTGCACATGTAGTGGTAGGCTCGCACGCTACATGAACTTTCGCCTGTAGAGGTCCCTAATGAAATGCACCTGATCCCTCTTTCTCATAAAATAAACACGAGAGCTGCTGATCATGTGACATCTTTTTTTTTTGACATTTTTTTTTGTAAGAAATATGTAGTGGAACGATTGGTCAAGGTGATGCTGGGAACCTTTTTATATTGTGAATCTCAAGAATGCATGTGATTAAAAAAAATATATATATATATATATTATTATTATTATTATTATTATTCTATATATATTTTCCTCTTCCTAACAACCATTTCGGTGAAAATACAAGTCATATCCTACAGAACCATTATTATCGTGCTTATATTTTGACTTTGATATATATGATATGACTGGATTCGGTGCTCACACTGCAAGGTTCATCACCAAGAATATCAAACATGCATAAAATTAGCGTAGCTCTCAGACCGAGAAAATTGCATCAGTGATGCGCTCACGCTAAATGAGATCACCGCATGAGCGTGCAGTGAATAGTCGGCATGCTGGGGGGGATATTGCAGACCCCCCGTTAATCTGTAATGAGTCAGCAACAGGTAACGCACGGCTCAAATCGTAGAGCACACTTAGCAGTAGTTCTGCAGAAGGTAGGGCAGTCGATCCAATGATTGACAGGTGTCACAGTTGCGTCATAACTTCCCATAACCTCCCTGAAAGTGATTTCGATTTTAATGATATCTAGTCAAATTGGTTAATATAAAATGAATTTTGCTGAATTTGGGTAAAGCATTATGTACCAAATATATTCTAATTAAGCTTGTGAAAAGCTTTGGAACACATTGTGAACCCTTGCTTTCAAATAGGTTTAGGTTGGAACAGGTGCCTGTATGTATATTCTAGCCATCTGCAATATCAATACTGCAAAGACCAATATTTCAATAATATACACCCATCACCCTTAACATCAAAACCATCTTCCTAATATTGTGTAGGCCTCAAAACAGCTCTGACTCCTCGAGCCATGGACTTCACAAGACCTCTGAAGGGGTGCTGTGGTATCTGGCACCAAGACGTTAACAGCAGATCCTTTAAATCCTATAAGATGCGATGTGGGGCCTCCATGGATCGGACTTGTTTATCCAGCACATCCCACAGATCCCTGATCGGATTGAGATCGGGGAATTTGGAGGCCAAGTCAACACCTTGAACTCTTTGTCATGTTCCTCAAACCGTTCCTGAACAGTTTTTGCAGTGTTGCAGGGTGGATTATCCTGCTGAAAGAGGCCACTGCCCTTAGGGAATACCGCTGCCATGAAGGAGTGTACAGTACTTGGTCTGCAACAATGTTTATGTAGGTGGTACGTGTTAAAATATCATCTACATGAACGCCAGGACCTAAAGTTTCCCAGCAGAACGTTGCCGAGAGCATCACACTGCCTCCGCCGGCTTGCCTTCTTCACTTCCCCAGGAAAGTGACGCACATGTACCCGGCCGTCCACATGATGTAAAAGAAAAGGTGATTTATTAGACCAGGTCACCTTCTTCCCTTGCTCCCCGGTCCAGTTCTGAATTTTCAGACAGAGTATCTGAACGATGCACTGTATGTCCTGACAACTTTTATTAATATTTTTTATTTTTGGATTCACTCGCATCCTTACACTCGCCCATTTTTCCTGCTTCCAAGACATCAACGTTGACAACCGACTGTTCACATGCTGCCTAATATAACAAGTGCCACTGTAACAAGATGATGTTATTCACTTCACCCGTCAGTGGTTTTAATGTTATGGCTGAGCAGTGTATATACACAATAAAACAATATTTTGTGCGACCTCAGAACATGCAACATGGTAGCAATATGTAACTGAGACAGTGTATTATAGGAGATGGAGAGCAATAAGAGTGTTAATGTGTGTTGCTGGCTCTTCTCCTAATCTGGATCAGTGGTAGGAAACAGTAATATTCTGTGCACTCCACTAAGCAGCCTGCATGTTAGCCATGATTGAGCGGAATGAAAAACAGATTGTGTGGAGAAACTTTTAGCCTTTATAGTAATATGAACCCAGTTGGTCAAATTTATATTAGGAAAGTTTTTCACTTTTCTTATGGTGTACATTATCAGGTCTGGGTCTTGTTCTGAATGTGACCTGAAATCCCCATCTGGAAAGTTAGGTAAGTTCTAAAGAAGAATTGAAGATAGCAATGCACACATTGACAATAGGTGTATGCTGATAATTGGCTATGCAATATGTAAAGAATAAAACTGTTTGGGTGATGTGATCCAGTACATAGTTTTTTTTTTTTTTTGATATTGACACGTCCAGAAGAATTTTATTCTCATTAAACCACATCAATTTGCCATCGAGTTGTTGTAGTAGACGAGTTTGGCAATGATATGTCGCACTTTTACGACATATCTGCTTATATTTATGTATAATGTTGTGGAACATCTGTGAGACAAATTGGTTCTTATCACATGTAAGATCTATAAACAGTCATTCCCTTCCCAGCCTCTCTCTCTCTCTCTCTCTCTCTCTCTCTCTCTTTTTTTTTTCTCTTTCGAAGTTAATAAGACAAATACAGTGCAGCTTGTCATATTACCAAGAAATCACAAAGCCTTCTGTTACAAACACTTTTCCCCCACAGCTTTAACTCGTGTACGTGGTCACTGTTGAAGCGATAATATATTAGATGAGCGCCTTAATATGAGCTTGATGTGTTGTTTCAGCAACTGCCAGAGCCGTGCTGTTCTAGAAAATGAATCGACACCTTCTGACCAATCAGAATCGAGAATTTAACCGTGATATGTATTTGTAGGCAGCCTTCAGTGAGCATAGCGACGTGCAAAGAATATTAGCCCAATGGTTCCTTCCGCCACTGATCCAACTTGGGACAAGAGCCAGCAACAAAGATTAGCGCTCTTATTGCTCTCGCTCTCTATTGCCTGGGTAAGGAGAGAAGTATCAATTCTCCACACTCCGAAAATAAAGCCTGTCCTGTTTAGAAGCTGTTCTGACTGAGGAATATGCTCTGAAATGTTGACTACCTGTCTTGTGGATCGTTAAATTGTATATGTATTTTGCTAGTTTGCTAGTCATTTGATTACCGTAATTCTCGGACTATTGAGCGCACCTGAATATAAGCCGCACCCGCTAATTTTAAAAAGAAAAACAATTTTGTACATATATAGGCCGCACTTGTCTATAAGCCGCAGGTGTCCACGTTGTAACTGTCACGATTCTTGACCTAAACGAAGCAGGACGGATGCAGGTGCAGTTAGGACGAGAGCTTTTATTGAAACAAGAACCATGACCAACTCAATGAACTAAGCTAACTAAAACAACTAACCTTTAAACATTAACTATGACTATGAACATGGAAATGGCATGGAACAAAGACTCTATCTATACTCCATAAACCACTTCTACATCTATATTCTAAATTAAGTCTATACAACTCTTAAGCTATACTATCTGCTACTAGGCTATTAGCTATGCTACAAGCTACTAGGCTACAGGCTAAGCTATAAGCTACTAGGCTACAGGCTAATCTATAAGCTATGCTATAAGCTAACTAGACTTGACATGAACTCAGACATAGACTATGACTAGGAAACATGAACAAGAACTAAGACACATGGCATGAACAAAGACTCTAACTATATTCGCTATCTAAATCTATATCTAATTATCCACGTTGGGTGTGTCATGGCTCCCGGTATATATACACACCAGCCATATTAGCCTGAAGTGCTAACAGCTGCGGGCAGTACCAAAACACACGTGACTCGACAACACATGACGAGACATGACGTCAACCAATCTGCATTTCTTCGTGTGTTTTCCCTGATGAGGGGGTGTGCATGAAGCACAAAACGACTGATCTGAAGACTGTAGTGTGAGTGCGTTAGATTTAATCCGAACAGTTTCATTGGTCCACTGTGACCTGTTGGGCCATTTCATTGGTCCGATGTGACGAGGCTAAATGTTTTGGCGGCATGAAACTCGTTAGCCCGTAAAAATCCATAAATTAGCCGCATCATTGTTTAAGCCGCAGTGTTCAAAGCGTGTGAAAAAAGTAGCGGTTTATAGTGCGGAAATTACGGTAGTAACATTTATGTGTAATGCACAGGCAACATATAGAGTGTAAATAGCAGAATACCAAATGACATACTATAGACTAAATTGTATGTCTAAATAGTAAAGATACATTTCCTTTACTTAATGGTATTTAGTATTTGATCTTTGAGTAATTGCAATTCAGGATGTAATTTCTTGTAGTTATCGTTAATGTTGGCTCCTCATAGTTAGAAGGTGACAAAGTAAACAAATACTTGTATTTTTACTTTGATGAGCTGGCTAGATCTCTGCTATGGGCTCTTTCTAAAGCTGGACTTGTTTCTAATATTAGGGTATATGATGTGTGTGTCTGAAAACTCCAAACAAGTTGAACCCAAGCATAATGGATTGTGAATTGCTGTTACAGGAGTCCCAGGGTGCAGGTCACAAACACCATGTTAGGACATACAGTGGATATAAAAGTCTACACACCCCTGTTAAAATTACTGGCTTTTGTGATGTATAAAAAAAATGGCACCAAGATAAACCATGTCAGATCTTTCCCACCTTTAATACAATATAGCAACCAATAATATTCAAGTTAAAAACAAACCTAAGTACGTTTTACTTGGAAGAAAAAAAACCTTAGAATAACCTGGTTCCACAAATGTGCACACCCCTTAATTAATGCTTTGTTAAAGCATTTTTTGCTTGTAATACAGCATTTGGACTTTTTGGGTAAGAATCTACCAATTTAACACATCAATTTTATTCAACTCTTCCTTCAAAAATGCTCCTGATCTATTCCATTGTGAGGGGATCTCATATGCACCGCCCTTTTCAAGTCATCCCACAGGTCTTTGATAGGATTTTGATCTGGGCTCTGATGGAGCCATTCCAAAACATTGATCATCATCTTCAGAAGCCATTCCTTTGCTGACTTGGATTTGGCTTTTGTCATTATCATGTTGGAAGGTCAATTTTTTCTAACAGAGGCCTGTGGGGTTTGTGCAAAATAGTGATATTTGGAGCTATCCATGATTCCCTCTATCTTGACTAGACCCCAGTCTCAGCTGAAGAGAAGCAGCTCCATAGCATGATGCTGCCACCACCATGCTTCACCGTGTGTATGGCGTTCTTTAGGTGATAAGTTGTATTATTTTTGTACCAAACATATCTTTTAGAATTATTAGTGTTCTACCTTGATTTCATCAGACAATAAAACATTTTACCACATGGTTTGAGGTGCTTTATGCAGGCACGGATTTTATTTCTTCATAAGAAAGGGCTTCCGTATAGCCGCCCTACCTCACAGTCCAGACATGTGAAGAATACGAAAGGTTGTCACATGCAGTGAGCGGCCAGTAGATATTCCTGCAGCTCCTATAATGTTGTTTGAGGTCTTTTGGCAGCCTTCTTGGTAATCGTCGTCTTGTCTTTTGTCAGTTTTGGAGAGACGTCTTGTGCTCGGTGCTCGGTACGCGGTGGTGCTTAATATTCTCCACTTGTTGACAATGACCTCCTTGGTGTACCGTCGTATGTACGTCTAATGTTTTGGAAATTCCTTTCTACACCTCTCTTGATCAGTACTTTTCAATAATAAGATCCAGTAACATGCTTTGTAAACAGATCATGGCTTGAGGAATCAGACGGAACCAATAAATTCCTACAGAAACAGCCGCATTTTGGGAGGTTAATTAAGATGAGTGAATTGATTGATTACCGGTACATGTGTGATGGGTTAATTCTGATGCCCCATTATAAAAAGGTGTGCACACTTATGCAGCCAGGCTATTGTATGGGTTATTTTTTTTCGTTGTTGTTGTCTGCTTGTTTTTGTTTTTACCCTAAAATGTTTCTATTTATTCTTCTACTTGAATCTTGTTTTGCTAGATCACATTAAAGGTGGAAAAAGATCTTGCATGATTTATCTTGGGTTCATTTATTTATATCACAAAAACATACAATTTTAACATGGGTGTGTAGACTTTTTTTTTAATATAGTTATTTATTTATTTTATATCCAGTTTATGACATATGCGTCTGAGATGTGTCTGGGTGCAGCTTACAAACATAATTTCTCCAAAAAAACAAACAAACAAAAAACACACACTGATTAAAAAGAGAAGAGTGTTTTTTTCCCCCTAGGCTGATGAATTTGCAAGTAGGCATATATCAAGTGTAAACAAATGTATAGAACTTTTTCGATTCAAGAAGATCATGAACTGTGAGGAGAAAGTACATTTTTTATTATAAACATTAAATATAGCCACATGCCTCTGTAACATGTTCACCACTCTTTCACATTTCCCACAGAAAGTATTTCCCCACATCAGATCTCCACCTGAGCTGTTAACACTACAGCAGGAGGCCACGAGGGTGTGAACAGGAAAAAAAACAGAGGAGGAGAACGAGAGAACAAGCAGTGGGCGGCGATTCCATTCAGCTGGCATCCAATAAGGAGGCTGGGTGATGAAAAGGGGCGTGTCCTGTTCTGAGTAACATCTGTGTGTGTGTGTGTTTGCAAGCGAGAGACATAAGGAGGTTGAAAGGGCGTTTGTTTGAGAATGCGGCCAGCAGTGTGAGGGGCTGAGAGAACCGGTTGGCTGAGGAGGGAACAACATAGATGTGAACATTTTTAACACCTTTCTGGATTTAGAATCCCCGGAGCGTCATGTCAGTGAGCTTGCTGTGCAGCCGATCATGTTAACTCGAGAGGGATGCCTTCGGCAGATGGAGTCTGAACAGAGATGCAAAGGGTAAGAAATGACGAGCGAAGTCTGAGAGTGAACGGTGACAGGATTTTGTCTGCACTTACAGTAGCAGTTTGGAATGTGTGATGTCTCCAGCTTGGTCTTATCTTCATCGGAGGAGGTGGGGTCTGTCGTCCGTTAAGTGGTGTATGACGTGTGTGTATTCTGTCTCTGGGATGGGTTTGAGGTGTCTGCTTCTGCAGTAATGCTGGGAGGGGATTGATGGGCGCTTCATTGGGTTGTCCATGCTGTCTGAACATCCAGTATTAAAAACCGGCATGATGCAGCGACTTGGTGCAAGTAATCCACCCCTCCTCCTCTCGTATTATCTGTGTATTTGCTCCCCAGAGAGGTGTGTATGTGTGAGTGAAGCGGGGGCTGTAGGCATCCATTTTAGTGTGCATTATTTGGACAGGAGAGAGACGATAAGGTCAATCAGAAGGGACCTTGAAAATGGATGGCAGCTCACTCTGGCTTATCATCTGTTTTTCCATCAGGGTGTCACGTGCCACGTGGGCTCTTGATAATATACACTGTATTATCTACCGCTGTTCCTGTCTCCAAATTCCCTTTGCTCTTTTTCTCTCTCGGAGCTAGCTGTGTCATCATTCATTCAGCTTCAACTACCTTTTTGTTTTTGCTTTCAGGCTTATGCCTCAACTGCATTGCCTTTTCCAGTACCCGAATGGTTTGCTGTATTAATAAAATCTCAATAGTCTTTGGTCTTTTGAATATTTATGACTGCACTGATTGACCTGATTTGGTCCAAAGCAATCACACTTTTTAACCAAACTCCGCTGTCAGTATTCTTGTGTAATCAGATCATGAGCGGTTATAACAAGCTCAGCTGACCTGTCACTCATCTGTCGGCTTTCGTCTCATTAGCGCAGGGTTTTTTTCTCAGGGTGTGGTCCTTTTTTTTAATTTTTAATGAATTGCTGGAATTTATCACTGCTCTGTTTCGGCATTTTAAACAGTGCATTTATTTAAAATGTGTCTGATATTTTATCCTTGTTGTGCCACAAACACGAAATCGCAATTTGGCGATTTGACACCGATCTGTGCGATCTGATTAAAAAAAATAATAATAATAAAATATTTTTTTTTTAATGGTGGTCCACAAGCTGGCATCGCAGGTGATGGTCGCTATGGCAACAGCAGCCGAAGGAGGGATGGCCAACTCGTTTGCTGTGGCCTCTTAAAGCCATGTTCGTCTAGACCTTCTCTTTCTCCCGGTTGCTTTGATGATTATCCAGTTAAAATATTTGTTGAAATGGCGTATTTGCTTTCCCTTTCCTCAACTGGGCTCTAGGATTTGTAACCGGGGTGGTCAGTGAGCTCAATTCCTTTATCAAGCTCCATTTCTGCTGCACACTTCCATACTCTTAGTCCACCGGATATAACTCTGTTTCCTGCCTTAATGGCTTTAAGTGTTTCAGGTATGCACGCGTGGCATGGAGTTCACACATTCATCTTATTTATATTTAGGATATATTTGGGATACATGTTTGATATTGAAATCGTGCGTGGACGCAGATTGTCTTTAGCCCAGCACCATTGTGTGCTTTTGACATTTAATAAGAGTTGCTTAAGTAGATGTCTGTATCGGACATCGCTAGAAGGTCAGAGTTACTGGTATAGTATTAGATATTGAAGAAAAAAGTGCGATCAGTGCATTTACAGATAATCAAATAATGTATGTTCATTAATAATCTAATAATACCGAGTAGAAGATTTTCTCATTATTTTTATGCATATTTTTTTTTTGCGTATGGTACAAATTTCCAAATTAATTCATTAATTTCAATATTTTTGCTAATAATAACAACCCACTGAACCCATTCTGATCTTGCTTCTCAACGGTGAAGTGTGTGTGAGGGACGTTGTGTTTGGGTGGGTCAGTGGCGGGTGTATGTGTGTGGCTTGTGCAAACATTAAGTTGGGGGATGGGACTCATTGTCTGCTGAACACGTTTGACAAGCCATCTGTTTGCAAGAACAGCTCTCCAACCTCTTTATCTTTTTATTTTTTTCCCCCCTCTCTCTGCGTTTTTCTCTCAAAGTTCCTGAAGACATGACTGAGGGAGTGTGGAATTTGAGCCTCTCTTTGGGTTCACCTCAGGGCTGGTTGTGTTTGGATCATGCCGCTACTTTAGTTGTGGAGCGTTTGTTGGTCAGCTCAGTGGTTTGTGAGGTTATTATAACACAAGCGGGACACCCAATGGCTAGCCCTTGAGCTACCTCCGCCTGGGTGATTAATGAAGGACCTTTCTCATAATAGGTCCGTTACTCAACACCTCTTTTGTAAAAACGCAGACCTTATCTCATTCTTTAGACTTGCCTGCAATCCCCACACCGGGAGGAGCTACTAATGGTTCCCTAGCGGCCCTCCGTAGTCTGTTGATTCAAGAAAGTTATTTTAGGCCTGCCCAGTGTCAGAAATCTCTTATCTGTGTGTGAAATGTTTTAGGGGTGTTTTTAAGTGAGATCTTTGCAGTAAATGTGGAATTATGACACATGCAAGGAATTCTGAGTTTAGCACCACTGTTTTTAAGGGATTTTGGGCTTCCTTCCACACGTATAGCAAACTGGCTTTCTGACTTTCATGCCTCAGAGAGACTAATAAAAATACAGACACTAACATATATATATATATATATATATATATATATATATATATATATATATATATATATATATATATATATATATATATATATATCCAGTATTAAATCCTAACGTTAACCCACACTATATGTAATCAGCCTTCAGCTACATTCACACACGTATTATTTTACATGGCATATCAATGTTAATTAATCAGGGAGAGGTTAAGGATGAATGAAAGCCAGAATCAAAATCACGGGGTGATTCGATGTGCATGTAGAAACCTGACTCACCTTTGAGGCGGCCGATTTAAAACGTTAGCACAGTGAAGTGACAACAGCGGAATATGCTTAAAGTGAACAAGGTGAGGATGGGGGTGATGATAAAAATAAGGTAAGGTGCTGATGATAAAATTCTTTGTCGAAAGAATGACATCCCAAGATGCGGTTATTTATTATCGTAACTTTTAAGTAACACCAAGGAAAACACCCCCTCGACTTGGAATTCATGCCCGGAAAGTCGGGAAGGTCTTCTTAACCTTGAGTTCAACAGAAGACATCACGTCAATGTTCACACTGTCAACGGTAAATAAAATATTACTTCACTTTTAAATGAAGTTTAATGTAGTATTTATTATAAATCAAACACAGACATACTAGTTGTTTAAATCTATAACACTGACCATACAGTATGCTGCTTTGAGAAAGTAAATCCATTATAAACTCATTATCATTGTTAGCTGGCTAGCTTGTTATTCACAAAACGCGCCTTTTTCGTGTCCACAAATTGTGGCTCGAATGTGTCGAGTTCGAAAAGCACGTAGTTTCAGAATGACACAACCTTCCAAGTTCATTTAAACACGTCATAATTCATCACATGAATCAGTCAAAGGTTCGTGATTTTGTTTTCTGTTTACTTCCTGCCCTGTCATTAACCTCATCCGCCACTGGACTTCTTCCTAACACGCTACGTGTTTTGCTTGTTTTATTTGACAGTGTTACAGTTGTGCCAAAAGCACACATAAGCGGTCCATGGTGAGTCTAATATTCCAGAGAATTCCTATTAAAATAAAGGAAATGTTTGGCATGAATCATTTATCTTCGAAATAAAGTGTACATGAACACTGATGTGGTTTTAAGAAGGGAGAGACTGTAGGTCAATATGGACTGGGTTATTGTTAGTGCGTGGGCACTTCTGTGTGCAGGAGTCTCTCGCTTGTCACATCGGATAAAGTCATATCCCAGCCAGTGCAGTATTCGTGCTGACACGCACGTCCCAAATGTGAGGCTTAGCTTGGTGTCTTGCTTGTATCTCTTTTTATGCCCACTGTATTTTGGTTTTTTCCAGTGTCATAGACAACTTGACCAAAAGGATACACAGAGATTCTGCAACCTTTTGGGAAATGAAACCTGAACGAGAATCTGGAACCATGAGAATTTGTGCTTTAAGCATGAGAAACATGGGAATATGAATGCTCAATGCATTTGAAGTTTTGAACACTGCTACTAGGTAACTGGGAACCATGGATGGATGCAGAGCAAAAGCTAGCCAACGACTGAAGCTGATGCATTAACTAGCTAGCATATCGCCAAGCGATTATTCAAACAATTGTAATCGGAGAATGACAATGGAAACGAGAGAAAACCACTGGAGATATCAACAGCTTCCTCAGATGTGTTCAATTGAGTAGAAATGGACCAGAAAATGGTATCCGTAGTAAACTGAACATGGATTGGCTGCACCATACTGAGAAACATCAGCAACACACTGTAACACTTGAATTCAGAAGTTTCAACTTTTGTGAATAAAACAAACTGGATTTGTTCATATTTATCTTCTCATAAACAACATGCATTTAAACGCAGCAACAGGTTCTGAACAGCTTCCTGGATTGGGGTTCAATAACAAAGCAGAGGTTGTATTATGTGAAATAACAGACGTTACATTCGTTGAACGTTTTGAATATTCAAATGGTAATGTGAACTGTTGTGCACGATGCACAGTGGAAAGGTAGACAATGGAAATGATAGTAGGGCTTTATAGTAAAGAGGGGACCACAGTTGAAATGTGTCAAATGTATTTTATTAGTAAACCTTACCAGAGGAGTTATCCCCATTTTACTTTATTTTGCATAAAATAGTAGCACATGAGCCTGTGAGCCAGTGAGAGTGTTTGATTTGATTAGAGAGTTGATTCATGGAGACTACAGGGTAAACTTTGAGATGAGAGTAGGTTTGTGATTAAAGCCAGCTGGCTATGTGTGGAATGTGTAGTGTCGAGACACACCTGTGGGACAGATTATTGACTCTCTGGGACCAGAAGTAAGTCTGAAAGGAAGTCCCTGTGAAACAGGAAGTCCTCATTGAACAATTTCCTGTTCCCAGTCACCCAGGTATATTAAAAGAAGTGTAAAATATCAAGGGGAATATACTTCAAATATATTTTTCACATATGAATTCATAATTATTGCACACCTATATTTAACAAAGGGTTTTTACAAACCTGTGTTTTGTTTGAGATTGTTGGATGTCCATGAGAGCAGAATATTTTTGTGAATTTTGTGACCAACATATGAAAAGGTTAAATAATAAAGACAATTTTTCACAGCCTACTTCGTTCATATTTACCAAGGGTGCCAATATTAGTTGAGGGCAGTGTATGTCGTGATTTTGAAAGATATTACAGGTACGTTCTCAATATGATGTTAATTGTTGAATTTATGTTCGATTTTTACTATGATTTTGTTTTTTATTAAATATGCACATTTATCCATGTTTAATTCGGGAGGAACCTTATTTGCAAAAGTAAAACAACTTTTAAAACAAAAAATGAATAAATAAATTTGATTCTTGTGGAGAATGAATCAGATTGCCGCACTCTGAAGATTCTGAAGCTTGTGGCCAGAAAAGAGTACCAAATATGCTGAGGCTTGCATGCACTAATTCCTACACACTATTGATTGTTTTAAATATTGCCTACAGTCTTTAGACATAAAGCAGTAGTGTATTTGCTGACGGTCAGATAGTGCAAAGTCGCCATTAGATCAGATCTATTGGGAGGATCTACAGTGGTGTTTATCTGTGTCAGAATGACCATGTAGACATTGTATGGCCGGTTACTTTTGTGAAATGTTACCCGTTGGCATGCTTGTGTTAAATAAATACATTTATATTCATAACATAAATCAGTATCGCCCAAAGGAAGTCACTTTGTTTTAATATTTGTGAGCTTTGGGTAAGTGAGGAGATCAAAAACTTTGTAAAAGTGTTGTTCACTTTGGCTGAATGTTCTACTCTTCACTATTGGCCAACACCAAAAATAAACTCCAAGAGTCTAAGTTATTGAGGTACTTGATTTATATGAGTGTGTCTAAGCATGCTGTAGGAAGAATCGCTCTTGAGAGGGAGGTTCAGGGTTCAAGCTATGAGGTTGACGGATTATGTTTCTTTTTTGGAATTTTTCCCCATGGCAAAACTGCTAACCAGTGTTCACAGGACAGTTTGTCATCAGGTTAATTTCTGTTTTTTCTCAGTTTATGCAGGTGAACACTAATATGATTTCTAGATGTAAAATGGAAGCTTCTATGTTTCATATGAGTTCGTTCTATTTGTCTAGTAACCAATGCTTAATCAGTGTCTTTAGTCTCAGACTTTTTTAATCGGGTTCATTTTTTGCGTGTACGTTCCATAGGACGCTGTCTCTTTTTTTGTGTTTTACATACAAAATGTGAAATGCTTCAGCTCCTGCGTAATTCTATGGAAATAAAGGTTCTTTTGTGGTTGCCACATGTATCCAGAAACCTTTAGGCTCTGTTTTGAGGGAAATCAGAGAACGGCTTGGTATGTGGAGATTAGGTGATACGGTATCTTTTGTTTAATGTATTGCAAAGAAATATAGCTTTGCTTATCAGTGCATATCTTTAGTTGTGCTTTTATTATCTTAAAAAAAAAAGTCAGTGTTTGAGGTTGTTGCTCTTAATTTTAAATTATTTTCCTCCTAATAGCCAAAGAAAATAACACTTGCTGACATGGCCTCCTCTTCTTCTCCGTGATGGGAAATTAACCGCGGCGTGTTATTTTTTGCTGATTAATAGCAATTATTTGTAATTAGACATAAGGAATGTGGTGCACCTTGGAAGAATGACTAACGATAAATAATGTATGCGTATGTGGATGTGCTGAGCTTAATTATGGTTGGACTCAATTTTCCGAACCAGAATAGAACCTATCCCTAGTGATCATGAGTGAACAAGCTGGCCTGATTTGAGACTTGCAGAAGACACCAACTGTTACTTTAATACTGAAATATGTCATACATCTGATGTCTGATTTGAACATTAACTGAAGTTCTTGAGCTGTATCTGCATGATTTTATACATTTTACTGCTGCCACATGATGATTGGATAATTGCATGAATGAGCAGGTTTATAGGTGTTCCTAATAAAGTGGCCGTGAGTATATACGGTCTAAACAGCAGTTTCTCAGTCAAGCCCTCCCAGCAATTGAGATTGTTCTCTCCTGTCTAGTTTTTAGTCAGCCACTACATTCTACACATTCTAAGCAATGGATAAAAGCGATGTAAAAAAAAAAAAAAAAAAAAAAAAGACATGAGCGTCCATAGCTGATGGCTAAATGCAGTGTTTTAGAGCTTTAAAAAGCCTCAGGATGTGATGAGCATGGTGGTTTGAAAAACAATCAAGGGATGAGGAATTGAGTCCTGTTCTGGAGTCAGGACACTCCCCAGAGTCCCGGAATAGCCTAGCTAAATTTGAGTAGCATTTGCCATTTGATCTGGTGCATTCCTTTAGATGAAATCTACAACAACATACTATTCCACTTTATTGGGAAATAGATCACTTATTTATTGTCTCACAGCAATTCTAATACTACCCCCATGGCCTGGACTAATGTGATCGGCAATGTAATCTGATCACAGACTCAGACTCCGAGAGAGGCAAGGCAGCTTCTAAATCGTGAGGCTTCATACTTCTTTGTTCTTTAACTGCAGTGATGAGGGCTATGCAGATATCAACTCGGGGAGGCAGCTCATACCAATCTATTGCACCACAGAGAAGAGGTCTGCAAGCATGCTCATGTTCTCTTGCCTAATCTGGGGTTATCTACTCAACCAAACCTCAGAACCTCTGCCTTACTGTGTATCTCAGTTTGTCTGGTCTTACAGAATCTGTGCACAAGCATTAGAATGGATTTGGATTTGTACTTATCTTAGAATAAGTTTGTCTATATAATTCATGTAAGGGTTTAGAACCGAGTGTAGGTGAATGAGAAGTTGGGACTGGATTATCTCAGCCTTTTGGGTTGGGCTCCTCAAGATTCCTTGGTGGCGGCAGACGGGGTAAAATGGTTAGGGTTCAGCTTTGCTCCAGCTGTGTGGATTATATTGGTAACCAACAGCCAGCAGATGGGGGTCCATACCCCAGTCTGTTATTTAAAAAGTGCAAGGAAAAATTTCACAACAGTCCACCCATGTTATTTTTGACTTGCTAAAAACACCGCCCTTTTTCACTATATACAAAAAGATTGTAAAAAATGTTGTTTTTTTTTTTTTCAATGTGTCTTACATTATTTAAAGTCAGCTTCAGCTAGGTTATAGATTTTCCCATTGTTTATCTGTGGGTGTTGAGGGTGTCCAGCTGTGATAAGAACACTCATAATCAGCCTGTAACATAACCGGTTCTTCACGTGCAATATAGAGGTTTGTGCTGTTCCAGCATGATGCTTTCTGATATTTTTGGAGCCATTTATATCATTATATGCCGTCCATTGAATTCTTTTACATCATTTACACTTCTAGAGGTATGTTCTGTGAGTTAGAATATGGATTAATTAAAGCATAAGATATCATATTTTCTATTTTATCCTATTGTCAGGCATATCATTTTTCAGACTGGTCCTGATATTCCGGTGATTTCCTATTAGTTATAGGGGTTCAGTGGTGATGACTTTTGTATCTGTGCACACTTATTGTATACTATTGCAGAATAGAGCCTAATAAGATAATGGTGCTAGAGAAGGGAAAATCTGATTTGCTGGGTTCCTTTGAGTAACACCTTTGATACCAGATTTTGATGAATCACACCCTACTCTGCACTATGCTCGCTTTGAGCTTTGAGCATGGCTCAAGTGAACAACATACCCCCCCTCAAGTTACCTGAAAGACATGCATCAAGATGCTTCTCTTTCCTGGCAACCAGGTGGTGGAAGGAACTTTCCCTGGCTGTCTAAACAGCTGGGTCACTGACTTGCGGACTAAAGATCTACATCTTCACCGACACTTGAATCAGCACTTATTTCATTTATTTATAAAAATGCCTTGTATTGTTTTTCTTTTTATTCAGGATTAAATTCTCTCTAACGGTATTCGGAACTTGCATGAGGGATGTTTTGAGGGAGACTGCAAAGCATTTCTGTAAGTCCTGCTGGTTAAGGGTGTGTTCTAAATGCTGTAATTGTAAATGATCAAACAATTAACATGACATATGATTGGCTTAACATGGCTTATGATTAACGTGAAGGGCTGTGATCATTGTTTTTACATTAAGTGGACTCCAATTTGTGCCATTGCAAGCTAACTGAATTGGGGGGACAAATCAGCTCAGGTCCACTCAACAACGGTCGTACCATTTAATGAGATTTTATATCTGATATGAGACACTAGCACCTCTATTACTTTTCCATCAACCTTTTAGGAATGAACTCGAGCCAGACCAAAGTCAACAGGACGGTACCCCCTCTGCGTATGCTTAGGATGAATTGTTTGGGAGTTCAGACTGGTATATGAATTGATTGTAATGAAACAGACTGCAATCTGAAGTAGAGTTTCCAAGCTAATGGCTGTCTTCACTTCCTGTGCTTGACATTTTCAAAACAGCCCTGTTAAGTGATCAATGTGTGGTTGTAAAGTGTAATAATGCATCCTCTGAAATAGGATAAGGTAAACTGGTTTGTCTCAAGTTCATTCATGGACTCCAGTGAAATTGATACACCTTTTGACTGTTTTGTGTTATTTTAGATTTACATATGGATTGACCACTGATCAACTTTTTTTTGTGTGTAATATTTCTTACCTTAGGTCTTTGTGACAGAGGCGGGTCTAGATAGCTGAGGCACTTGAGGGAGGAACACCAGCCCCTTACCCTTTGACCCTTACCCCCCCTCAAGGAGCCATGGCGCCTCGTAAACGTGGTGGTGGAGGCCGTGGCGGATCCTTTATCTTCTGCTGCTTCCAAAGCAATGACCACCCGGAGATCACCTACCGGCTGCGGGAGGACTTTGTCCTGCAGACCATGGAGCCCACACTCCCCATTCCCAGCTACGATGAGCTGGACTGCATGTTCTCTGAGCTTGTGGTGAGTGTCAGCATGCAACCGGGAACATATCTCCATTCCTACAACTGTGACTTAATCATAACCCTCCTTATTCTGATGTTTTTTCCCCCCAATACTATATGTTTTCATTTCTGTTCCTGATCATATTGTTGTAAAAATGAGCTTAAAGGCCTTACTGCCAATGTAATGTTGATGTATTTGAGTGCTGATTCTGGGTGCAGTGATACTTGATACACTCCTACAGAGGACAAAAGACGTGAACACAACCCCGTAAAAGAAGGACTTTGAACGTAATCACAGTTCGAAAGGCAGGCACACTGATGAGTCATATTGGGTTTAACATCTGATATATGTGTCCGCTATAGTACAGGTCTAACTTCAAAACAACCTGATACAACTTACAGGACTTAAAGGATCTACTGCTAACGTCTTAGTGCCAGATCCCACAGCACACCTTCAGAGGTGGAGTCCTTGGCTCAATGGGTCAGAGCTGCTTTTGTGGCACAATGGGAACCTACACAACATTAGGCAGATGGTTTTAATTGGCTGATAGGTGTAATATAAAAGATCTTGTTTAGAGTCATTTGATCTTGCAGTACTTTCCCACAAGGAAAAATTTGAATAGGGTTTAAATATCAAATGCTGCAGCATTATTAGTCTCCAAGAGATCAGTCAAGAAAATCATGACGGTGTGCATCAAGCAGGCAAACTACAACTGCAAAAAAAGATTATGGTTACAAGCACAAATCTCACGGATATGTATCCATGGATATATCCATATGTATAAATGGACACTCTACAGAATAGTTAATTAGAAAATTTTAATAGAAAAAAAAATAGATTAGTAACTCAGAAAATTACATTTTAAAATGGCCTCAGAATTTCAGCAACAGCTGTTTGACCAGCTCCAATAAACATTATGCACTAAGAACCTCAGAAAGCTTGAGTTACTATTCAAACATTGTCTTACGCCAGGTTCTGTGTTTATATCCAGTGACTGTAAGCAAACAACCTAAAGCCTCTGGTATATTTTGTTTTGTTAAGCTAGCGTATGCGCACAGTCCTAAACATTAGCCTTTCAAAGTATACTCCATTTGGCATGTACGTGTACGCAGGCAGTCGACACATGCACTACCTGTCCTGGCCTACAAGAGTCAGTATAGAGCAGTAAAGTGTGAAGGATGACATGGAAGAAGAATCACGACAACATGAAGAGCAATGCTTGGGCAATCTCCCGCCACAATTTGCACCCATATACAAATCCATACCACTCTTATTTTATAGAATTATACAAATTTTTTCTAACCTGCACTCATTTCTGTCTTTTCCGTTTTGTTAAATGTTTTCTTCAACTACCTTGAGAATCAACGGCACTGGGTCACTGTTGCTACCTTGTGGAACAACTAAATAGTGCAAAAGAATTAAATTGGCATTTGTAACCCGCGTGTACAAAGTATACGCGCGGTGAGATAAATCGTACTCTGCTGATGAGGAAATTTGCGTCACACGTACTTTACGCTGTTCCTAAAAAACTGAAGCATACTTTCTGCTTAAGAAGCAACTCTGTCCATTTTCTCCCCACACATTTTTCCTTACTTCTGGATGTGTCTATGTTTGGAGAAAGCCAGTGGATGCCTTCGAATACAACACTTTTTACCAACCATTCCACCATGTTGGTGGATGGAGGGTTTTATATTGAATTAAATGGTTGGTTTCCAAGACCAGATCAATCCTACGACGTAAACTTGTGAATTTTCAATTCTGTTTTATAGTCTGACAATGCCTTCATACGAACGGAATCTTTCATCACTTGTTTTGTTTATCATTGAATATCGTGATGTATATTGCATGAAGTAGATGTTCTGTCTTTTGTCCCCCCCAAAGAACTGAGGTTTTTTTTCTAGTTCAGTATCTTTGATGTCACCGATATATAAGCTATTTTGAAAGCAAAGAATAGCTATCATTTGATATTAATATAGTAATGACTTTTTCTTATTATGCCCCGACCACATACACAGTTAATGAATGGGAATGTGCCACACCATGATGAATTTATTCAGTCCCAAAGCGCCCGCCCTCCCCCCTGTGAAATTTGAAGTAATTATAGTAGCGTGCCTAAATGAGATCAAATTGAGATGGCTTGAGGAGGAATAACAGTACCCTGCCAGGACTGGCAGTTTATTTCCTTGTCCCTCTCTCTCTCTTTTTCACTCTTTGTCCTCTGTCTTACACTTGCCTTGTTTCTTCTTTTATTTCCGTTTTCTTCCTTGTTCTTTCCTGCACTCTGCCAAACCCTGTGGTCTATTGGCTTAGCTTACACCGAAAATGTTGACCCTCTTTGCATATAAACGGGTCCTATTGAGTGTCCTTATGTCTTGGTCTGCTCTGTAGACTAATTGCTTGTTTTTGTCTGGCCATCTCTTAAGCCTGCTTTGGTTTTGAATTGCTGTACAGGACAGCAGCCCCAGTCAGTCTTTTCACAGTCTTTACAGAGGCCTTTGCGGCCTTTGCCGCGTGCTGTGCTTTCACGATGCAAGTCAATATGCAGAGTGTAAATTTCATAAGGTTGTTTAGAGAAGGTTTCCTATCAGGTGAAGATCTCTAATTAAATTGTTAACACTGATGAATATCCGCAACGTTAAAGCTTCACAAAGGGCTGAAAACCTTTCAAAGAAATAGAACGGTTCATTTATAGTGCGCTGCCAACGTGATGCAGCTCAATGTATCCTTGTGATATTCTTCGAGGATACACAACACGTTGATTACTTTTATTTTAACTCAATCTAGTGTTCATGCTAAACCCCAAAGAAAGATTGCCCTTTGTCTAATGACTAAACGAAGTTACATTCAATCAGGGATTGATTTGCAGAGAGTCTTTGGCAGAGCACTAGGCTATCGCTTTCAAAAAGAACTCTTTGTTGTGGGTAAGTTCATACTGCAAATTAAAGTTAATGGATGACAAACTACTGTTGATAAATTATCTGCATGATTTGAGAATAATATGTTGCATGTGAACTGAGATTTTTTTTTTCCATTAAAGGTTCATTTAAGATTTCTTTTTAAAGAACTGAAAGATCTTTGTAATAGTACTGGGTACATACAGGACATTATGTGTACCTAACAATGCTGGGAACAGACAAAGCCTAATGAGAAACGCTGTTGATTTGATCCTAGGGTCTTTGTGTTCCCTTATATGGCTTGGAGATGAAGGTGTAAACCATGACTAAGAAGGCAATGCCATAGAAGGATTCTGAGATGTAGTCTGTGCCAAACTGTGTTTTACTTACCAAGGCCATTCTCTTGTAAACTTTGCAACTCCAATCACTTTGCACTCAAGTGCATGAACACCAGCTTCTATTAAAGAGCAAATATTTGAACAACTTTTTATTTTTATTAGATAAACAAAAATGGACTGAGAAACCACTTGAATTTTTTGGGCAAGAACAATAACGTGTGTAGTGTATGAATCATTTAAATCAAAATATAACACATTATTCGAAGCTTAACAGTAGATTACACAAACACTTCCACTGTAGTTGTCTTGACTCTAGTGCATACCACTGGTGACGTTCCTTCCAGTACTGGATTGTGACTGAACAGCTGTTATCCAAGCTGGATCTCCAGTTTACTTTGCATGCCTCTATGGCAAGACACTGCTTTCAACGACTCTCTTGGCTACATCACAAAGAACAAAGTAGCAGCAATTAGTAGTACGAAATGTGTGTGGGTATTGCATCATTTAAATGTAAATATGCACTCACCAGCCACTTAAATAGCAACACCTGTACTTCTGCTCAA
>CM022779.1:2086833-2104333 GCA_012411365.1 Ameiurus melas
GTTCTTGTTTCCACATAGAAAAGGACACTAAAGTGCTGTGTTCACCATTTAGGAGCTCGCTATCCTTTTAGCGAAGATAGCGAGGAAAAACCAATCAATGTTAACTGATCAATGTTATGGCCCTATGGATTAATGCTCGCTATGTAATTGGAGTTTGTGTGTGTGGTGAGGACAGAACGCTGCCAAATGCTGAATGTGCATCTCATTTCCGAAGAGAAGATTCACAGGAAGAGGAATGGTACGGCAGGAAAAGAGATGAAGCCACTCTTCCTTTCTCCTCTTGTCCCTGCTGGTCAAAAGAGCCGTTACTGTCACCAGGAGCCACCAGACAGGAAAACATTAGCACCGCTCTGTAGTTGCTGATAAAATTACTAAAGCAAGTGACTGTATGGGAAGACACGCAATGATTCCCCGCAGGGATTTACAGTATTACAGTGTAATAATGGCAAATTTTAAAAAAATATTATTTGGTAGTAGCTACTGGTACAGCATGATGGGAAGTAAAAGCAGAAAACTGGGCCACTACCTTCTAACATTATCGTGAATGAGAGTAATGTTCTCAAAGTATGTTTATATGTACAAAATAATCTGATAACTGGAGAAGAATAAGAATCTTCAAACAGTGTGGTTGTATGCATTTTAAGTGATTTTTCTGTAGGTTAGCTGGCTTTTTTTTTTATTTTTTATTTTTATTTTTTTTTAAATTCAACATCCAGTGTTCTCTCGATAGCCACACTCCCAAAACACATGCTGCTTAGGCCAAAATGCCCAAAATTTTTTGCATAATTGACATGCATAAATGACTGACAGGCAAGTGGAGACATCATCTTGGCCATTGGATTTGGATGCTATTGTTGGATTCTGTGGTTGGACCAGTGGTTGGATGCTGGTTGTCCGCATAATTAGTTTTATCTCAACCATAAAAAATTGATGTTTTTATTTTCCCTGAGGAGATATTTGATTGAGAGTTGCCCAAATATGATGAAAACAGTGCCAAATATTACAGTCACTGACCCCCATCTTAAATTACCCCATCTGGTAAAGAGAAACTCTGATGTATGCGATACCTAATGTATTATAACCCACTGAAGTAAAAGAATGTGATGCTTAAATCTAAACAAACAAAAAACTCTTTGTATTTCAATCCAAGCTTTAACATATATGAGTACTCAAAGAATCTGGTAGCTGCTGAAGTCAGATAATGACCATATTTATTGGGTGCATGGTAACACACTTAATATTCTGATCCTTTATATGCTGCTCTACTTTCGACTCACTTGCCTCTGTCCTAGAAAAGGACTGACCTGGTTTAAAACAGGTTTCTCCGTCCCAAAATTAGGAGACCTGATTTGGTGGTGTGACATGTCTGAGCCTAACTTCCAGCCTGGAATTGAGAATGATTGAATGATAAAACCCAGACAAACTGTTTTGGAGGAAGATTGTGTAAAGGTTAAGTGGATGTACTTGATAAGCAATGCACGGTGACATGATTGAATCGAAACCACCTGGGCTGCTCTTATTCTCATAAAGCAGCGTCACACTGCCAAAACATGCAGATAAAGTAATCCAAACAGTACACATCTTAACTGTTGTACAGATTTGTGACCTATTACTCTCAAAGTGTGCCACACAGGAAACTTCTTCCTAGCTGCTCTACCATTTGGGCTCAGGGTGTGATAAGCATGAGAAAGGCATGTTGTTGCGATTTTAGGAGTGTGTGGAATGGTATGTAAAGGCATGTGAGATGGGGTGTTTTATCCCTAGGCCTCTGGAGGGAGTGACGGAATGAAGGAAGGTGCTACAACACATGTAAGCGCATAGGTTTACTCCAACAGTCATTGTGATAGGAGTTGAACTAAAGTGTTATGCTTGTGTGTGCGCATTATGTTGAATTAAGATGATTGGAGGGTTCCAGAGTTGTGGTTGTGGACACGGGCTTTCTCGTAGTCAGACCAATTATCGAGTGCCAACCACAACAGTGACTACGTTTGCATGGACAGCAGTAATCTAATTATTGACCTTAATCTAAGTAAGGAAATAATGTGATTAAGGTGTTTACATGAGTCGCTTTTAGAATACTCCGGTCATGTTCCCGTTTTACATGTTCTAGATCATAATTAGATTAAGAGTCCGCGTCATCACGTCACCGCGCCACGCCGTTTGACGTCACTCCAGAATTTCACGTATCCACATACAATTCGGTCGTTATATGGGACCGTATACAGTTTTGGGTGTTTTTGTTACATTTTTTCACGAACGCTTTAAGTGCAGTTAATTTTTAGTCATGATGTACGTGCTAATAGACGACTGCTTAAAGCCGTGGGTGCGTCTCAAATGGTATACTTACCTACTGTATAGTAGCCGAGATGCATGTATTTTTCCCCACTACAGGACTATAGTAGGCAAGTATGCAGTTTGGGACGCAGCCGAACTCTCTTGTTCGCCGTAAAACGTAAAACTGCCGTGTGTGATCGTGTCCTGTCGCAAAACACGGTGAAAACCTTCACACGACGTTCATAATGTGATTAAGGTGTTTACATGTCTGTAATGCACGTCCATAATACGATTAAAACACGAATACTCCACTACTCTGTCTTAATTCGATTAGAGCTTACTTAGATTATGACCTTAATTCGATTAAGGTTGGTGTTTACATGGTAGTTTCTTAATCAAAGTATGGTCTTAATTAGATTAAGAGTGGATTATTGTTGTCCGTGTAAACGCAGTCAGTGTTTGGTGTGGGTCTGGTATTTCCAGGGCTGAATGAAAGGAAATTGCTAGTGAAGATTTTTATTGGGGGATTACAGTGTATTGTGTGTCTGTGTGTGTTTGCTCACACAGCTATGTGTTGTGAAGTAGGTGGAATTGCTGTGCAAGTTCTTCAGCATCTGGTGGTCTGTATAAAGTGCCCATGTATATAGACCCACTGTTGTGTAGTTCAGGTTCAAAAGGCAACTGTATTCAATTCAGTTCAGTTTCATTGAAATTCAGATTTAGGTAGATTTAGGTGCGTAATGAGCAAGCCAGAGGTGACATTGGCAAGGAAAAACCTCCTGAGACTCCCTGAGGAAAAATGGACTGAGTGACACCAGATAGTGGAATTAGAAGAAGACGACGAAGCCTTTATTTGTGACATATACATTACAGCAGAATGAAATTCTTTTCTTGTTAGGATGATATGGTACCTCTGGTGCAGAGAGGGTTAAAGGGCCTTGCTCTAGAGCCCAACATTGGTAGCTTGTCCATGCTGGGGCTTGAACCCCCGACCTTCTGATCAGCAATCCTGAGCCAATAATGGACATTACCGTGTAAAGTTATAGACGAGTAAAGACAAACAGTACTAAATGTGTTAAGATAACGTTCAGTATGTGTAGGTTGTTAATAAGACTCTTGGAATGAGCATAGGACAGGCTTTACAGCATTTTATTATTATTTTTTTTACAGCAGTATTCTTAGGTACACAGTTACACTGCACAGGTGAGATTATCCCCTGAAGCAAAGGTGTATTTCACCTTCTGTCTTGTTCCTTGCACTTTCTGTTCTAATTGTGGGTCCACTGATTTCCAAGAAGTACTAAGCACAGGTTAAATCAGAGTGCCTCTCAGTTTGTATTCATTACAGAAAGAGCAATGGTGTAAATATGAAACATTACTGTTGCATCTCTAATATTTTGAGATATTTGATGTCCATGAGCTGTAAGCTGTAATCCTCAAGATTAAAACAAAAAATGCTTGAAATATTTCACTTGATATGTAATGAACCTAGAATATATGAAAGTTCCACTTTTTTTTATTTTTTATTAAATTACGGGGGGAAAAAACTCAACATATTTTTAAGTAATAACTAGCATATGTTGATGTTTAAATTGCAGAAGCACTACACAGAAATACACAAAGGGTGGCAGGTCTGGTAATGTAATATAATTAGACTAAACAGGACTGGGTACGGTGTAATATCATGTAGAGACATTATTAATAAATCAATATTTCTTACAAGCCTAGTGCACGTCATTCATCACCATGGTTTAGCACTCATTTATTTATCAATAAATCAATGATGGGGATATTCTACTTGTATCTTTTTGAGCTTGCTTTGTAAGTCAGAATGAAATAATGACACTTATCGATGTATATAAACACTGACACTTTCGCTTATCTTATTCCAGGATGAGCTGGACCTCACAGAGAAGCACAGAGAGGCCATGTTTGCGTTGCCTGCAGAAAAGAAATGGCAGATCTACTGCAGCAAGAAGAAGGTGAGAACAGCTCAGTGCAGATGTGTGTCTGTGTGTAAGATTGAACAAAAAACTGTTCTATGTATGCTTTTGATTGAGCTTTAATACATTGATCCATTTTCTAATGTGATGAGAAGTTCATGTTCATCTCAGGTGCTCAGAGATTAAATTGGCCAAAAGTGGCCACTTTTCATCCAAGGTCTGCATGCTAATAGAGCGCCATCTGCATAATGTGTGTTTTTATGGTCAGCCTTTGTATACATTAAGCCTGTTTACTGCTTTCTGAAAAGGGCAAGCACAAAAAGGCTCTGAAGAGGTCCTCTTTTATCCGGTTTAAATGCTTTTGTGTTATCCAATTAAAAAGTGGCCGTGGGAGAGCGTGCTTTGCAGATCGTAGCTTTTCTATTAAGCGCTCTTTTAAGAATCCAACAGCTACAACACTATCCCTAGATAATGCCATAGAACGTGGAATTCTGGTCAGTCTTTGAGGCTTCTCACACGTAGTTAATATGTGCGAGCCCTGCCCTTCTTTCCCATTGCAGATGCTGTGCTCTTCAATTTTGCGTCCTGAACCTCACAGTGACTTTTCATAAGTCTCTCAGCAAATGAGACAAATGCCCTTTTCATACATGCTGAGAAATTCAGTGTATTGTAATGATAAAAATAAATTTTTCAGGCCTTAAGGTAACTTCTAGGCGTTGTCTTCTGTTACACCATGACTTGGCGAAACTCCTGCGTTTATTTTTCCAAATTTTTTTTTTATAAGTTTTCCTAAAACTTGACGTATTTTGGAGAATGGCACAAAGTGCAGTTGCATTATGCCTCTAATCTATTTTAAGAGATGATTATCAACCACTGACAGATTAACCTCAGTTTCAGCAGTCAGCTTCACTAGAAGGCCATCGTTTGTTTGTCCAACTGGATCAATGTCTGGAGAAAAATCGCTCCATGCTCAAGTTGGGACAGTGGGATCGACTTTTCTGTCTTCCTTATGTTCAAATGAGAAAAAAAATTCGAAGTAATCATAATATGTCATGCCCCATATTGGAGACTAAAAGGAGCTGGCACCAGGTTGGTATCCATAAATCTTGTTGTTTTAGCTTCAAACAAAAGGCCTGTCTCATGGCCTTGTCACACAAATAAGAACAAGCAGGTATTACTAACCTGTCTGTGATTTAGAAGGAATGCGGTGAGTGTGAGGTGAAAACCATGTGTGAACAAAAGAAGAGCTCGCTCATCCTTTCTCTGTTTCTGATTTGTTCATGAGATTTCTCATTCCCAGGTGAGGTGAACCATTGTTATCTGCACCAAATTGCTTCTTTTAGCTGAGATGATTTATGATTAGCGGAGATGATTTGTGGTTCATGCAACCTGGTAGATGTTTAATAAATCCTGCTTGATACATTTCAGAGAGTGTGGTATTTACTTAGCCAAGCTACATATGCTGTGTCCCAATTAGAGACCTAATTTCTTATTGCCCTGGGTATTTGGAACTAAAAAGGGTACATAGATCACCTAGAATAGGCCAACCAACATTATTATATTTTCTCTCATACCAAGAACTTTTTTTTTTTTTTTTTTACTGTCCTCCTGTTTTATTTGGAGTGCACTACAAGACAAATCTAAACATAGGCATAAGTCAGCGAGTTCTGCTTTTCATGTAAATTAATTTGCTGCATTGCTAGTTCAGCATGATTTCCCAGAGCTTGGTTTATAAGGATAGATGGATTTTCAGTGTAGAAGTGGACAGGACGGGTCTTGGCAGTGTAGCATCAATACTGCTGACTCAGCAGAGTGGGCAGCCCAAAAGGCTTGGCATGGCCTCAGTTTGGGAGAGTTCGTGGTGGATGAGAGGGCATACAGGAAATGTTTCCCAGTCCAAGACAAACAGGAAGATCTCTCTGCAGGTGCAGCCTTTGTTTCTCAAAGAGGGTGCAGATCCATGCCTGGGCTGCCAAGTTGGGAATATGAGTGGGGGGTGGGCGGTGGACCTTCTCTTTCCTTATTTCCTCCTTCTGTTGCCCTCGACTTCTCTCCCACATCATTAAGCCCGGTTCATTCAGAAGCAGGGGTGTCTGGAGAGGCTTGGAGCCATTCTTCTGATAGTGTCACAGAGCTAATGACAGTTGGTTGGTGCCAGCTCTGGTACTGGAGCAGAATGAATGGCTTGTGTTTGCATTGGCCCTAGAATTGAATTCAGCACAGTGCAGGAAGTCATGACAGAACTGACCTTTCTTCCCAGTAAATGATTCCAATGTTGCAGGCTCTCCTTTGCAGCTTAGTAATACCCTTAAACTCATAGTTTGAGCAAAACACGAGTCACTTAATCTTGTTGTATTTGTACAATAACAAAAAGGTATTTGTATGTAACCCAATGCTTCTCAAAACAGACATTTATTATTATTTTTTTTCCAAAGTGTCCCCCCCACCCCGGTTTTAATATCACTAAAATGAACATTAAATATGCACCAGGTCAGCAACCGAATACAAACGATTCAGAATGAACAGATAATGTTGTAAACAGATACAAATAGGAGACTTTTCTTCGGGTTGATGGTAGTGGCGGAGCTCAACACCTGAATTTTTTTTCTTCTGATCTTGATCTTCCATGTAAGATGCTTGTCTGCTGTCTGTGGATTGACTGTGCACAAAAGCTTATCTGCTTTCGTCAATGCCAGGGAAGTTTGCTCTGTTCTGCTTCTTTAACTCTGCACTTTTTGGTGCCATCGTTCTGAGTGGTCTAATGCGGGCGGCTTAACCCTCTGTGTCACGATGTGGCAGTGTTTGCTTTGTGTAGTGCTTGTGCAAATATGATTTCAGTTTAACATTTCTCTTTAAAAAACAAAACAAACCAAACGTTCCCATGTCAGTTCCCTGCACAGCCACTACTCCAAAAAGCCCATGCAGACCACGTTCTGTACACACATAAATATGTGCATATATCTGTTGGGGTCTCCCATGTTTATTTGTTTTATTAAAAAAATGTTAACTTGTATGCATGTTGCGCTTTTTTGTTGTCGTCGTTATTCGTCATTATTAAGTGAAAATTAAAAAATATATATACTATAATTACTTTCTTGTTATCTATCAGATCATGATGAAACATTAGTTTGTTTATCAGCAGCCTTGTTGCTTGGGGCATAGTGGTAGAGTTCACATCCAATTAAATGGAATAGAAAAAAAAAAAATCTTTCCGGTTTAGGCCATGCCCATTTCCAAATCCAAGAGCAGTTATTTGGAGCACTAAACAAAAACAGATCATTGTCTTACACTCCTTGTCTGAACATATCTACATATACCCACTTAGTCCATATTTATAAATGACCACTTGCTTATTAGCCCACCCACTCACAAAAAAAATGTTGTTAGTCAAGAGGCAAATTATTTTATCCATACACCAGACAGGAAAGAATGCTAAGAGGGTTTTAGTCTTAACAGTTTAAGCTTAACAGTTTGTTTATTTCATTTCAGCACAGACATACAGCTGTAACTATTAGTAATCTAACCGTTAGCTGACTAGTGTTTGTTAATGTATTTTCTCATACCACACACATTGTGTCCGTGATGGCCTTAGTATTAGCTTCATAGTGATTATGTATCTCCCATTCAGCTCTGATTAGCAACACCATCACTCTGTGAGCATGACTTTCCACCCTGAATTACATTAGTTAGCAAGCTCCAGGTTGTAAAATTTCTGCAGTCTTGGTTCTACTTCTTTTTAACGTCTCTATGAAGGACAAAGGCTATTTTAGGTTTTGTCTTGTCCACAGCCTTTTCTGCTGACGTCTCTCCTTGTTCTGTCAGTGATTATTCAGCCTCCTGGTCCCACTGCAGTCAGGTGTGAATGCTACTCCTGGATCTAGGCCATGGCTGGATGCATCAGCTGTCCTTGCCCTGGCCAGAGAGGATTAAAAAAAGTTTTGCTCCTTATTTGGGTCCTTTGTGTGGGGGTGATAAGTAGATGTAATCAGAGCTTTCACATCACTCTCAAATTAAATATTTAATGTTGTGACGCATCTTTTTATGCTCACTGATGAGATCATAAATTTTTGGCTTTGGAGAAAAGCTGCTTCTCTGGGACATACCTGAAGTTTTTATTGTGTAACAATTGACGTTTATTCTTTGCTATTTTTAACCTGTTTGTTAAGTTGAGTGGCTAGGTTACATGTTATGCTGCGTCATTTCTCTACATCTTGCTTGGATTGTAATGTTTGTAATGTGGTCTTCAGTGTCGTTTATTTTGTTCCCCAGAGACACAAGCTGGAAACCAGATTCTTATACTGTCAATGCTGCATGCACTTGTTTAGCCCATGTTTCTTGGCCAGGTGGCCAAGGAATACAATGGCTCAACACACAAATCCACATTGCGATAGTGCAGACAGTGAGGAGATGGAATGAGCAGTCCATATTTTCTCTTGAAACGTTACTCATTGAATGTTTGAAATACTGTTCATCAAACAAACAGCTGTGTTGCGATTAGCCAAGATCTCTAAACATGGTGTGTTCACTTTGGACATTTGCTCTAGTCAGCTTATTTTTCCAGAAACACTGATATGTTCCCCATCATATTAAATGTTTGCTTGTAAGCCTTCCCTGATTATTGGGAAGTCTGTTATTTACTTGAACTATATTCAAGTGCACCCTGCCATTGAAATGCAGGGTTAAATGGTTAATACCTCGAATGAATCAAAAACATTCATTTAGCAAGCAATTGTGTTGATTTATAGCTATTGGCACAAGCTTTTGGCTAAGCTATCTTGTCTTTTGAATTGTTTCTTCTCTTGCTTTGTCTGAATATCCATCACTCTGGGACGAATTTGCCAAATATTTTGATCCTTGCTTGGGTTTCTTGACCTCTGGTAGTCATTACACAAATGCTAGAAAGGATTTCGCCAAGTGGAAAATTAAGATCTCCCACATTCAGTTCCAATGCTTGCTGTGGATTGGGCAGGTGCAGGAGGGTGTCTGGGGTGCTGTGTGCCTTTGGCGCATATCCCAGCATGCCTCCTCTCTCCCCTAATATGCTCACCAGCTGGCTGGCACTGTTCCCCAGAGACCTAGTAGATCTGGGGTGTGAAGTGGCCCTGTGCTGTCTGCAGATTCTTCAGCACCATGCCAGGATTCTCCCCACCAGCCTGTTCGACAAGCGTGATATTAATTAAGAGCGAGCTAACTGCATAGAGGAGAGGAGTGGGTGCTTAAACGCCCTTCTCTCTGCTCCCATAGTGGTCTTTCATCTTCTTGCTTTTGGATGGGGAACTGTTTTTCATACTTCACCCAGCCCAGTACAGTTTGTTTCTTCTCTCTGAAAATGTTTCACACTGACTTTGTGTTTGTTTTGAGGCCTCATGTTTCTGCCATACAGAGTTTTGTTATTGCAGTATTGCAACCACATTTTTGTGTGTTCTGTTAGCATTTTGAACGATCTTGAATGTTATAGACTTTCCCTGCTGGGGATTTGTTGAATCTACTTGAATCAAATTAATACAGACTAACCTTTAACTTTAAAGTTCACCCATTTGCTTTAATGTAATTCAAGGTTTATCACACTGGAAATTTGTAGGAAAACATTTGGAATATGCTATTTTGTTTATACTATCCACTCAGAATGGGCAGAATAATAAAAGTGTCTCTAGCTTGTGTATGTTCTGCTGCACTACTACATTTATGGGATTTGCCAGACGCCCTTATCAGAGCGACTTACATGCATATCATTTATACATTTGTGCAGTTAAGGGCTTTGCTCAAGCACTCAGCAGTGGCAGCTTGGCAGTGCTTGGATTTGAACCTTTGGTCAGAAGTCCAACGTCTTAACCACTGACCTTTCACTGGAACTAAGTGACCAAATATGTTCCAGAATGGCAATGCACCTGTGGGAAGAAAAAAAAATGCAGTCTAAAAAGACCTGTCTTGCCAAGGTTGAAGTGGAAAAACTTGAGTGACCTGCACAGAGCCCTGACCGCAACCCCACTGAACACCTTTAAGAGGAATTGGAACACTGCATTGCCATCAGCGCCTGTACTCACTAATGCTCTTGTTACTGAATGGGCACAAATTCACATCCAAACTCACAGCCACAAACTCAAGTGGAAAGACTTCCCAGAAAAGTGGAGGCTGTTATAACAGCGAATGAGTGACCAACTCTTGTCTTTGAATGAGGCCTAGGGTTGGGTGCTATGACAATATAATATCAATATTGTGGTCAATTATGACATATTACATGAGATTTGCTGAGAATTTACTGGATATTGTGATCTTTTTTTAATTCATATTTAGCATTTTTAAAAAAAAATCTATATTAATTAAGAAGCTGATTTAATGCTGACACAAATATTTCAAATAGAATTTTTGTTTATTATATTTTAATTCTTATAAATAAATAAAAAAAATTATAATTCTTATAAATATCAAAAATTTGGCAATTTGTTTGCAAAAATAAACATTGTGGTACATATTTATCATAGAATTGTCTATGGATAATACTGATAATATTAAGATACAAGATTTATCCATACCAGTGTTCTGTATCTGTTTTTCCAGGAGCAAGAAGAGAATAAAGGTGCTACTAGCTGGCCGGAGTACTACATCGACCAGCTCAATTCAATGGCAGCTGTAAGTACATCACAGCAGAATCTAAACTTGGATCTGATTTATTGAATAATGACTTTTATGCATTTTTAGCTGTATTTTCTGCACTGTTTACCGAGAATTTTACACATTTTGGTCCACTAAGTGTGAAACCATTGTCAGACCCTACTGTGGAGCCAGGAGCTGAACTCTAGTCCAAAATGGTGGTCTGGGTTCTCTGCAAGTGAAATCTGGTGTGGAATACACCATGTAGGATGTGATCCATTCCTGTGGTTGAATTTGATATATTACTTCTCCTTTGAAGCTTCTCACTTCATGGTGAGGTTTGCAGATAGACTCTTGATACACAGAATAATAATAATATTTTTTTTTATAACCCTCCCAGAACCCTCCAGAAATGAATCCTGGGTACAGACTTGAATTCAGGCTAAGTGTGAAAGCGCCCTAACACGCCTTCATAGCTCCATTATCCTCCTTCACCTCAGGCTAAGGAGTTGTTTCTAAATTTGTCTGGCCCTTAGAGTCTTCTGTTTTTTGGCCAAGTTTGAAGATATCTTACTATTTAAAAATGAACCTAGCGGTACTCAAATTGTCTTTTTGATCAGATTAGAAATGGGGATTTGAGCCCATAGGAAAAAAAAAAATGCAGCGAGTCAAAAAAAAAGAAAAAAAGAAAAGAACATTAGTTGATGATAATCTTGTTCCCTGCCAATCATAATGCAGTGGCCTCTAAACCCAGAGGCTTTGTTTTGGGTTCTAATAACACCGTGATGTGTGGCTTGGCAACTCACGCAGGCTTTTGGAAAAGACCGGAGATGGTAAAGTGATATCAGAGTGATGCCTAAAATGAAGGAAAATCTCTAAAAGGCCAACCTCCATCATAGACCTAGACAGAACCTGCTGCACTTGCACATGAACCACAAGCCTCAATAGATGTGCTCACAGAGTCATTTTTAAAATGCCGTCAAGATGGGTAGTCTTTCCATCGTGCACTCACATTTGCCTTTATGATTCGCCTGCTGTCGTCTTCTTTCCACTGCTTGGAATACAGCTATCAATGTGTAATTTTGTAGACTCCAATTTTTATAGTGTGTTTCACTTATTTGTTTTCAGATCTCGCAAAGGCAGATTGAATAATGTCTTTTTGTGTCATAATTTGGCAAGCGTCCAGGCCTCTAGCAAATTTTCATTTACTCCACAGAGGAAGACTCTTCTGGCTCTGGAGAAGGAGGAGGAAGAGGAACGCAACAAGACCATAGAAAGCCTCAAAACTGCACTGCGGACACAACCTATGAGGTCTGCTCACATTACTGCGGCAGACATAATACACACAGACAAACTTGGTTTATGGCAGTTATTAAGTTTCACTGATGATAAACTAAGCTTATAATAACTGTTGCTGGAGAATAGTGTGAGATGTATCTCTTAGTCATAAATATGAGCTCACCATCACAAGATTTTGACGTTTGTTGGCCTTGACTGGCATTAGTTATTTGTAGTGTGATGTAATATATCATTAGGTTTTTCATCTATTGAGCAGAACATGGTAACATACCCGTGACCTTGGTCTACTCTCTTTGGCCTGTTTCACAATAAACCTTGTGAGGAATACATGCATTTATTTGCTGACCTTTTGACCTCTGGCTTATATCATCACCGTTTATTCCAGCTCAACATGGATTCTGATATCCCCCTCTGATATATTCCCATCGACTCGGTCAGTATAAAAATGTGGATCTAGATTTAAAGACATTTGATTTTTATTGTTTCCTTGCAGGTTTGTCACTCGTTTTATAGACCTGGATGGTCTTACCTGCATCCTGAACTTCCTGAAGAGTATGGACTATGAGACCACAGAGTCCCAAATTCACACATCCCTCATCGGCTGCATCAAAGCACTGATGAACAACTCGCAGGGCCGAGCTCATGTGCTTTCTCACCCCGAGAGCATTAACATCATTGCCCAGAGCCTGGCCACCGAGAACATCAAGACCAAGGTGGCCGTGCTGGAGATCATGGGAGCTGTGTGTCTGGTGCCCGGAGGTCATAAGAAGGTTTTAGAGGCTATGCTGCACTACCAGAAGTTTGCTTGTGAACGGACACGGTTTCAGGTGGGAAATGTTGGAATTTTTTAGCTTCTATAAATGGCATGATGCTGTATTTACTTATGCATCATTTAACTGATTATCCTCTGTGTAGATGCTTCTAAATGATCTGGACCGAAGTACAGGGCGGTACAGAGATGAGGTTAGCTTGAAAACCGCCATCATGTCCTTCATTAATGCTGTTCTGAGCCAGGGAACTGGAGAGGTGAGACAATTGCCTTACACACCTTCAGTAACGCTCATTATTACAATATGATATTGTGCTCATGATAAAGGATATGGAAAGGATATGTATCTACATTATTCTGAGATATTGTCATTTATTTGCATACAAGCTCTGATTGGAAGCAGGTGATTCGATATAAAAAAAAATAAAAAATTGTACTGAATCTTTAACACAATCTGCAACACTACTGTTTTAATGTCACACTGTTAGCAAACTTCTATATTGTGATACGTATTGTGTAATGTAGAAATGCATTCATGTAATTCTTCATGTCAAGAATTGACTTATAATACTCTTTCTATACAACTTTGCTTATATATGCATGGTTTTTAACCCATAGACCAGTCTTGAGTTCAGGGTACATTTGAGATACGAGTTCCTCATGTTGGGGATTCAGCCAGTCATCGATAAACTCAGGTCACATGAAAACTCTACGTTAGACCGGTAAGGTTCATGTGTAGATGATAACTGTCAGTCATTTCTTATTACAGCGCCTCTGCTTTATCCTCACAGCCCTGTGTGTCGCATTTTAATCCCTTAGGCATTTGGATTACTTTGAAATGCTGAGAAATGACGATGAACTGACTTTATCCAGACGCTTCGAGAGTGTAAGTGGATCCAGTGATCGTTTGTGTTTTTCCTTATAATGATTGGCTGATGTGTAATGAGTTGTTTTTTTAAAATGCTTTTAGATACATGTCGACACTAAAAGTGCAAGCCAGGTGTTTGACCTTATACGCAAGAAGATGACTCACACAGACGCATACCCGCACTTTATGTCCATACTGCACCACTGCCTGCTTATGCCATGTGAGCATTTCTTTCTTGCTTCTTTCTTTTTTCTTCATTCCTCCCTTCCTCTTCTCTTTTCCTTCTTTACCTTCTCCTATTCCTTTTCGTTTAAAAAAATAATACCGTGTATCAGAATTTTCATGTCTTAATCGATGGTAATGAAATTATACGTTGTTGCAGATAAGAGGAGCGGGAACACAGTGCAGTACTGGCTGCTTCTTGACCGCATTGTCCAACAGATGGTCCTCCAGAATGACAAAGGTCATGACCCTGATGTCACCCCTTTAGAAAACTTTAATGTCAAGAATGTGGTTAGAATGTGAGTTTCAGTTTTTCCCCCCTCTTTTAAGCTTTTTTTTTTTTTTTTTTTTAACAACCATCTTGCACATATATTTAACATCTGCCCATGTTTTCCTATAATGTGATCCAGTGATCTAAGCTTTAAACATTTTTTTTTAGGCTCGTCAATGAAAATGAGGTCAAACAGTGGAAAGAGCAGGCCGAAAAGATGCGGAAAGGTCTGTAACCTGGGGTTTATGAACAATAAAAAAATATTTTTTTTCAAAGGATATTCTGTCAGAAGTGCCACAGTTCTTTAAATACATTTAGTTGAATTATTTGGTCTTACTTTTGGCAGACCACCATGAGCTTCAGCAGAGGTTAGAGAAGAAGGAAAGAGAGTGTGAAGCCAAATCCCAAGAGAAAGATGAAATGATGCAGACGCTCAACAAGATGAAGGAGAAGCTTGAGAAAGAGACAGGAGAACATCGACTGGTTAAGCAGCAAGTGGCAGAGCTTAGTACCCGTCTTCATGATCTCAGCACGGTAAACAGATCTCACCTTATCAGTAGTTTTCAGGCTAATCTGTTGTATTTATTGCATCCACAGTGCAAACAATTCAGCTATTCATTTTACTGCCTGGAACACCTTGAACTGATGTGGATTTATCTTTCTAAAGAGGCAGGCAGCTATTGTACCCGGTGGTCCCCCAGTCATCCCCGGACCCCCAGGTGGTCCTCTCCCCCCACTTCCTCCTCCACCCCCAGGAGGAATGATGCCGCCTCCTCCACCACCTCCTCCCTCTGGTGCCATGATGCCCCCACCGCCACCTCCTCCACCTGGTGGCCCTCCACCTCTCCCTGGACGCCCTCTTGGTGGCCCACCGCCTCCTCCAGGAGCCCCTGTAGGCCCAGCTCTCAAGAAGAAGAATATCCCCCAGCCATCAAATCCGCTGAAGTCCTTCAACTGGTCCAAGTTGTCTGAGGTGAGGTTACGTGAGCCATCTGGCCCGGGTGGTTCTAAAACATTTTGCAGCCAGGAACCCCTTTAACAGTAAAAATAAATTCCATGGGCCCCTTCAGCACATACTTATTTTTTTATTAATCTAATCTAGCTATTCAGATATTAAACTCATTATTTAAATTTGTACAATAATATTTTGGCTGTTTATTTAGAGCCATGGAACTTTCCACTGACAGAGCACATTATGTCCAGTGTTATTATTTATAGGGCTTGTGTTTTGGATTAAACCCATTCATTTGAAGTGACCAATCAAAAACTATAAGAACTCTGTCCTAAATGTAACAGCATTGATAATGGTAGGTTGTGCTTGACTGATCCCTGAGGGTCCTTAGACCTGACTTTTGAAAACTTCTGATCTAGACTCCCAGTAATGGTTGGGTCATTCTAAATACACATCAATTACACTATATGGCCAAATGTTTATGGACACCTGACCAGAACACCCTTATGTGGACAAACTGTTGCTTCAAAGTTGGAAGCACACAATTGTCAGTATCCTTACAATTTCCTTTCACTGGAATCATGAGGCGCAAACCTGTTCCAGCATGACAATGCCCCTGGTCACAAAATGAGGTCCATGAAGACCTGGTTTAACAAGGTTCGAGTGGAAGAACTGGAGTGTCCTGCACAGATCCCTGACCCTCCCTCAACCCCACTGAACACCTTTGAGATTAACTTAAACATTGACTGCACCCCAAGCCTCCACACCCAACATCAGTGCCTGAACTCACTAATGCTCTTGCAGCTGAATCTGCAAATCTTCACAGCCACACTCCAAAATCTAATGGAAACCTTCCCAGAAGACGGGAGGTTATTGTAACAGCAAAGAGGGACTAATTCTGGAATAGGATGTTCCAAAAAGCAATTAAATTTTATTTGTATAGCGCTTTTTACAATGGACATTGTCTCAAAGCAGCTTTACAGAAACATGTAAACACAGGATACAGATTTTAAATGTGTGGACTAATCCCAATTGAGAAAGCCGGTGGCGACAGTGGCAAGGAACAATTCCCTAAGATGATATGAGGACGAAACCTTGAGAGGAACCAGACTCCAAAGGGAACACGTCCTCATCTGGGTAACAACGCATAATAAAAAAAAGAACATATGCTATAAATGTAAATATATGGGTGTGTTGGTCAGGTGTCGAAACATTTTGGGCCGTATGTGTATCATAAATGCATGGAACTGCCGTCTTCTCTTAATCCTCTTGCTGTATTTATCCCAAAAGGAGAAAAAAAGAGGTTGAATAAATATGATTAGTACAGTATTTTGTAAAGCACTTGTGTAAACTTGTTCTTATTCCTGCAGAGTAAGTTGGAGGGCACAGTGTGGGCTGAAGTTGATGACAATAAGGTTTTCAAAATCTTAGACCTGGAAGACATTGAGAAGACCTTCTCAGCATACCAGCGACAACAGGTTACTAAAAAGAGGACTATCCAACTGCCTCTCTCTTTCATTCAGGGCGAAATGAGAAAGCGTTTGCAGTTACTCATGCATGAGTATGTGATTGTAATGCTTGAGTTGTTTGTTGCCGTGCTAGCCAACAAAGTATTACAGAGTATGAAATGCTCATATGTTTACAATGGTTAGTAGCGTTCATGATGTCATCAGGCAAAACGGAAAGGTTCTTAATGAGAAAACGTGCTCTGGAGGTCAACTTCTGCTGTGCTTATTTGCTTTTGAAAAATCTGGCCATGCATACCAAACCAAGGGCACCCTTTTTTGTTTTGTTCTGGCTAGTGGAGCTGCAGTATGCTTTATTTCTTTATTTTCTAATGACCATGATTAAGCTACATTGTACATTCATTTGATCAACTGCCTGTTAATAACTAACGCAAATCCATACGCTGTGCGCTGCGTCCGAAACTGTGCCCTGTTTACTGTACAGTGCACTTTAATGTCCAAAAATATTTTAAAAACAAACAATGCATCCTTGCAGCGATATAATACCCACAATGCATTGGGTTGTTTGGTTTGATTTGCACACACCTTCAATGAGGAACATAGCAAGCTAATATGGCGATGTCACTTCAGCCTTCCTACAAACATAAGTAACAGATTAATTGTTTTGTAAAGTCATTTCTTTAGTCACATGTCCTGCGTGTTATGCAGAGTACTGTGACTACTGACACAGAGTGATGAGCACATCCATGCAGTGTGCGTAAAATGTATTCAGTCACATAGTCTTTTCCCTGTAATAGCATTGTACGCAGTGTTCCTTATTTAGGGAATAGTGACTAGCGTACCATT